>QQSS02132741.1:0-16049 GCA_003687565.2 Craspedacusta sowerbii
TGTATGTATGTATGTATGTATGTATGTATGTATGTATGTATGTATGTATGTATGTATGTATGTATGTATGCATGTATCTGTACATATAACCTTTGTATAGCAAATAGAATATTTGGAAACTTGTGCAGTAAAATAAGGCTAGGGAAACCATTCCTCAAGATCACTCTTCGTATCAACTTGCACGCCGAGTATATCGTAAGGCGTGATGGAGCTGCAGCTAATTGGGCTAACGATGCATAAGCAACTTGAGGTTTTCCTGATACCACATAGACGTAAGCCTGTATGGTGACGACGTATTGCCTTTTCTTCCTAAGTATGTTAAAAACTTATGGCCAGACCAGTCCTCCACTCTCATCAAAATTGACGTGACCAAGACTATCCTTTTTTTTTTTCTTTTTCATTGGAAGTAGCGAGTGAAATAGTATTATTTGCTTCGTTGACTTTGGCAAAAGATTGCATGGCTTGCGAATGTATTCTTAGCCCACTAACCAATACACACACATGCAAGCACGCCATCTCATTGGGACTGGTTTGCGCAACAAAAAAAAGTCATTCGCAAACCATCGAGAATCTAATCAAGATAATGTTAGTCCTACACGGGTTAGGGCTCGCGATAGATAACAAGTTGATCTATATCTCCTTTTTTAGGACAACCAGCACCACCTCCATCATGCGCGAATTCACCTCACGGTTGCTGCTGGAATTCTGACGCACCAGCGCTAGGGCCACACGGTTTTGGATGCAGACGTAAGTAGATCATCCGTGCACAACGACTTCAGGGTTTGCTCTTGAGCTCACTAGACCGCATCTTTTTCAAAAGTGGCCAGCACCGATATACCTCCTGGCCATGTATGGTGGTGTGGTTTCCACATTGGGATACCTCCTGGCCATGTATGGTGGTGTGGTTTCCACATTGAGAAACCTCCTGGCCATGTATGGTGGTGTGCTTTCCACATTGACTTACCTCCTGGTCATATATCTTTGTGTGGTTTCCACATTGACCTACCTTGTGACCATGTATGGTGGTGTGTAGGTTCCACATTGACATGCCCCCCCCCCCAAGCCATGTATGGTGGTGTGGTTTCCATATTGACAGACCTCTTGATCACGTATGGTAGCGTGGTTTCCAGGAGCATGGAAGCACAAAGACTGTTCAAACTAATGGGACTCTTTCCATTGACACATGAGTGGCTTTTTATGGAACAACAATGGTAAGACATGACCAGACTGTAGTTTAAGCAGTTGTGGAACAGGACTTGGATCCTTTGTTCCTTCGCAAAGCTTCTGACTTAGAAAACCTCAACCATGCTGAATCGACTTCCAACATCGAGTATGTAATGATTGAGTTGAAAGTATAGTGAAAGCGCAGATTGTGCTACGATTGCGTCAAGTTCATGATGTAGCAGCTGGTTCTTTAACAAGCGGTTGCGTCTCTTTCAGCTTGCGAAGACTCTTTGGTGCTCTGCAGATTCTTCCAGGCATCTTGTGGAGGCCCAGCAAACTCCGACTTTATGAAGAAATACTGTCCGGCCACTTGCCGCTATTGTGGTAAGTCATCACATGAGCGCTATGGCACGCTTTTACACACACGCACACACACACACACATTCACACACACAGTCACAAAGACCCACTCACAAACGCACATACGCGCACACATGCGCCCACTCACAAACACACATGCACACTTACAAACACACACACAGACACTCACACGCACAGACACACGCACGCACGCAAGCATGCATGCATGCACTCCACACATACACACACGCACACACACAACACGCACACACAAACACACATGCACACACACACATGCACATAAGCAACACAGTACGCGATCAATAAGCTGTAAGTTATTCCATCGTTGTTAACTATGTTTCTCGATTTAGTTTTCGAGTGCGCTGATTAACTCCTCTAAAACTGTTCTGTATGTTCTGAACGTTCCCATATTTTTAGTGATGCCTGACACACCCAGTCGTCTGGTGCAGGTCTGATGTGATGGGAAGTGTCAAGATAGAGCAGCGCGCTATCATTTGTCACTCTACGTGAACTTAATCTTGAGACTTATCCATAAGGTTACGAAGACTCGTTTACAATTACTTAATTACCGACAAAATATGACCAAATATTGTTTAGATTGTGTTGCCAATATATTCTAATGTTCCATTTTTCAGATATTCAGTCAAATGAATCCCTAAGTTGACATATTCACCGCCTCAAGCTCACACAGAAATTTACACACACAAACACACACACGCACGCCCGCACGCACGCACACACACGCACGCACGCACACACACACACACACACACACACACACACACACAAACACAAGCACGCACATCCTTGGAAGCCTTTTTACCTGCGCACCCTGGGTTACCAATCCTAGAATCTCTGGCTATAGGAATGTCTCCTCTCTCAAAGTATCATGGCACATTTTGTAAATATAATTATATAACTATATGATTAGAAAACGACTTTTGTATCGTGAAAAAAAAAACTATTGTATTCAAAATATTGTAGGGCTTTTGTTTTGATTCAAAGTGTTCAACGTATATCGCGATAAGAAAAAATTGTTGCCTTGGTTTTCGTGTCACTCATAAGAGTTGGTATAACAGGACAGGTTTTTCTTTTATCGAGGCCTCTGTATTGTTCTGTTGTCATACGGTCTCATATCTATCCAAAAGCGTTCCCATAATCCATCTCTCGTATGTGGAAACATGTGCGAATGAATTGTAAATAATCATGAAGCATTTGACGGCAAGGCACTCTTTCGAGCAAAAACCATCAAAAAATTTTCAATGTTTGGGTGAGCTACTGAACTTCAAATTCTTCTTCATTCGATTATGATATAGAAAACTGCTTGTCCTTCTGTGATTAGGTAGAGTATAGTTATCACTGGTTTTTTGTGAACTACTCGGAGTAATCATGTGACTTCAAGGCGCTATTTTGAGCAAGCAAGGTTCTCAATGTTTTACCGAACGATTTCTTCAAATTCTTCTTAATTCCATTCCGATACAAAAAACTGCTCCCTTCTAATCAAGTAAGATGTTCTATTTCTTGCCAAGCGAATCCGTCAAATTCTTCTTAATTCGACTCTTATTCAAATAATTGCTTCTCGTCTGGGATTCAGTAGAACATAGTTACCGCAGGTTTCTGGTAAACTACTCAGGGTGCATCGAACTTAGCTTACTGTGCGCCATTATTACTTTCTGTTTGCGACTAGAAGCGCTAATGTAATTCTGCAATATGCGCAGAAATTTTTTCACAATTTGCTCGCATTTGAGGCAAAGCGCAAAATGGTGGTAATGAATTTCCTATTAGAAGCCCAGTTATCAACTAGAATTAGAATTAATTGAATGTTCTTAGATTAACTGGGCAAATTATTACAAGTTTAATGTTCATTGCAACTGCAGTTCCAGAAACTTTCAAGTAGCTTGAAGTCTACTTGAGGCAAGCGAATTTTGAGTTCATTTGTCCAGCTAAAAGTGTAGTAACACATTTTAGATTCTTAGGTTGGGTGAGAATCTCCTTTTATCTCGATTGAAAAGTTTGAAACCTGCAATCAGAGGTGCTGTTTTTACACAAATCATCGGAAAAATTTTGAAAGATCGCTAAGAAATTGGACTTTGGTTCTGTTGGTTTAGCTTGGTACCCTGTTTCTAGCGAGTTGAGCGTTTTGTATCGTATTCGAGTTGAAAACTGCAAAATCTTTCGCTGAGGCATAGCTCATGATTTAGCGTGGCTATGGCACGAAGATACAGTTTGATCGCCGAAAATGCCATGGTTTGTTGGCTTCAGTCAACCATACCTGCACATCCAAACTTCCCGGTAACATGCTGTTACTGAAACTACGGAACTAAATAAGAAGCTAATCCAATTACCAAACACCTGCATCTTTTCAAACAGATTCAACGTTATAGGCGCCGGTTGTGTTGCTTACTCACTGCGTAATTATAGGTCGGACATGTTGTTCAGAAAAGTTCAGCTAGTAGAAAATGTAACTCAACTCAGTTTGCTTTCAACGAATTTTGCCGAAACGTTCGACGGAACTTGTAAATCCTGAATAGAGAATAAGAAACTGACGTGCAAGATTCGAATCTAGTCGAGATTCTTTAGGAGGACTTCACGTCGAATGAAACAATACCAACTTCTGCGACATTTGAATTGAATAATGAATCCAATTTAATAATCAGTGATTGCATTTCCTTCAAGCTCTTGTTTTCAGAAAGACAGGAGAATATAGAATGCTGAGATTCAATGCCTATTCGCCACGTGAACTTCACGCCTTCAATAATTAATAAAGGTTTTAAAACGGTTGCGAAAATATAAGTGATGCTTTAGCCACTTGCGCTAGTATTCGAGATTCTCATCTGGTACGTCAAACAAGGTCAGCTACGAAAAAAAGACATGCTCTTCGTCTATGTTGCGATTGCGATACTTTGCACGGTGAACTCTGAGTTAGCAATCATGGAATACGATGATCTGAACGAAACTGAGAAACTATGGCACCAAGACATCATACGCTTAACGCTCGGGATTGACAATATCTCGTCTTCCTACTCCTGCCTTCTGTCGCAGCGTCCATGTTGCTCGTGTTCGAGCGAATGTTACAGCTTAGGGACTTGCTGCATTGACGCTTACTTCCTGCAGTCGCCGATGCCACCCGCAGACTACCTGGATTTCATGAGAAGGAAAGTATACACGATTGCTCGGTCGACATGTCTGCCTATTCTTGTTGGCCTACCGGGAAGTCACCAAGTTCAAAGAATTATGCAGGTAGCTATGTGTCCTGTTGACTTCTTAACAGTGAGCGCGAATCTGACGAAGCAAAGACTTTGTGAAACTGAGGCACCTCATTTCTCTGAAGATGGAGTTATAAATCCAACATTAGTAACTCAAGACCAAATATTTTATCGGAATCAGTTTTGCGCGGAGTGCAATGGCGCCTATGATTCGAAGAGAGTTAACTTCACAGGAGATAATTGCGAGATTCTTACATCAGCTCGCAATGCAACAAGCGTCACTTTTAAAGACCTTGTCAATTGTACATTCAAAGTTTCTATGGCAGCGCCTGACTGCCTGCTTCTACCTGCGTTGCATCGCCCAAGTCGCATTGATGGATGGTCAGAGTACAGCCGCAATTGCAGTCGCGATGAATATAAGCTTTGCTTTGCCTACATGAAACCTGTCGTAGACCTTACTTACCCCAAGCCGACCCCTGAACCTACCTATGCGAACAGGCACTGTCTACTGTGTTTGAAAAACGAGACCATCCACCAAGCCGGGGATTGCAGACCACCCACTCGGCCAAGAACGCTTATCACGTTTGGGTATTCTGTTCTCGTCACGTTCGGTGACTATGAAACAAAAACCGTTGTCAGGAATCCGTGCAGGGATTTGTACACATTTTATGACAAGAGTTCACGTGCGTGTATTCCCATAACATGCATGGAGCCTTATCGACTCACCAGTAACGGTTGTGAAATGCCTTGGACATTGTCACCAACTCCGTTTTTAGCTCTAGTAGGTCTGCCAAAGTCCAACTTCAGTGGTAGAGATACCTGGAGAGAAGAGATGTATACATGCATCATGTCTAGCAGCGAACCCAGTATATATGCAGTATCAAACTTCGAGACAGTTCTTTTACAAGAGCGTATACCACATTCCCTTGCTGCACACATACTTGACGAAGAAGCTCAACGTGGCGCCACGTTAAATTTCTTCGAGGAAACGTTTAATTCAAATATAAGCTTCGACAAAGTAATTCTGTCTTCAGATCAAGTAGTAAGAAACTGGCTTTACCCGGATTCAATATATCACAATTTTCCAAACCACAAACTCTGCTCGGATTTCGTTGATCTTACAGACTACTTTGAACTTCAATCGAACTGCAGTTTTCTTGTTTCGCCAAATTTTACAGAACAAAAAGATCTTCAAGTGTACCACCATCAACCAATGCCAGCTGACAAGATATCGTTCAGAATTGAGTGGCAGGAAAATTTTACGACCTACAAGGTTCTATACTGCAAGGAGTTTCACTTGCATTCAAATTGCTCCCTTCGCAATCATTCGCCAGACTCAGTCAGTATCCTTCCAAACAATACTGCTTTAATATATTTACAAAATAATAGGATAGTGACCCTACGACCAAACGAGTACGTTCCACTAGAAAATGGAATTGGATCGTGCTTTAAGATGGAGCCGCAAGATATTTCGAAAGAAGGGACAGAGTGGTTAAGTAAACTTATTTATATAGGATCGGTCCTCTCCACAGTTGGATCAAGTCTCAGCCTCGTTTCCCTTGCATTTACGATATGCACCGTATCTGCGTACAAGTTTCTTCGTACGAGGTCAGGGAAAAATATTATTAGTTTATCAATTGCACTGATAATTAGTGACAGCCTGCTATTAGTTTCGATGTACATGAACGTACGGCCGACCATGTGTCGAGTTTTTGCTGTCCTTGTTCACTGGTCACTTTTAGCCCAGCATCTTTCCTGCTTCGTCTTAGCTGTAAGCCTTGCGCAGACGTTCCTATCGCCAGTGAAGGCAAACCAGAGAAACAAGCGAGGATTCAGTCGCTTGGGATTTGGTATCTGGGGTGCGTCTGGCGTTTTCGTTTCGACTTGTGTCCTGCTCGACCATTATTTTAAAGATGTCATGCAATACGGTCATAAGGGCATCTGCTGGATTTACTCAAGAAAGGGACGCGTTTACGGCTATGTCGTGCCGGCCTTCGGGGTCTTGTTCATCAACGTAATTCTATTCTTCATGACATTGAGACAGATACACAAAACCAGGCAAGCAGTGCAATCTGTCATCAAGAACGATAGCACAGGGGATCAAGGCAGTACGATGGGGCTTGCGATAAAATTGTGCCTACTGTTTGGACTGCTGGAAGTGCTTGGCGTTGTTCAGCTCGACTCTAGTGGCCAAGCTTCAGAAATTACCAACACGATCTTCAGCACTATGTACTCCGTTGCAAGGAGCCTGCGTGGTTTCTTCCTGTTCGCAAGCTTCACGGCTCGGAAAAGAGTATGGCGTCGCATTTCCACCTCGGTAATATCATGGAGAACGGATGCCATGAACCTGCGTACCAGCGTGAGTGGCAGAACTTCAGCAACAGATAACTCTTTTGATCTTACTGCGTCAAGTAGCCTAGAGAAAGAATTCCATTAAAGAGCCTCACCTAACCAATATTAAAACATATGTTAATTATGAAATTATGTTCTTATGAAACTTAATAATGTCACCATCCCACCAATCAGGTTAAGAAGGTTAAAACACCTCCGGCTCAGTTGGAACATGGGGTGCAGAAATTATGAATATTTGCATGAGTTTGGATGAAGAATGGTCGTCGTGCGCCAAGTGCTTTTTATCGGCTGCTTACGATGCTTCAGTCTCGAAGGTTTAGAGTATCGTTGAGATTCACTGGGGTGCGCGTACGTCCCCGTCCCCGTTAATCTATTAAAGATTGGCGGTCAAAATTCCAATTCAAACAATTCGCTTTTAGTTAAGCAAGACTGAAAGCCAAAACCCATTAATATCGCAACTAAAAACCGTACTCTAAAGAAACGAAAACATTCAAACAGCTAAACCGACTCTGAAATGACTAAGTAAAATGAACATCATTCCTTGCTCATGTCTCTAGTATACTCTCTGCTAGTATTGGAGATTGGCACCAATGCCCCAAAAGAAATTACGAAAATTGCCGTACAAAGTGATTACCAAATATACAAACAGATATTGCCTTAAATAATAAGTCTTGGTCAACAGAGCTTGTGAAATAGCCACGTAAATGCCTAGCCAAATATTTCTGCCAGAAGTGTAATCACCCACGAATAGCTAACTCCTTACCAACAAATATGTCGCGGAAATGTCATTGACATTCTAGGTAAGCTCACTACATATGTCCGTGCCCAAACAAAGCAGAATGGTAATGACCCACCAAAAACCAGGATAAGGTCGGGAATCCCCTGCTAGAGGATACTAGATATCTTATTCTAAAGGCACTAACGCACCAACTGCAAAACTAGTGACATTAAAGCAAGTGCTTCCGTCATCATATTTCTGGCCTTCGGGGTGATAACGTAATCGTTTTACCTGCCGCGACAGTGTGTAAGAGTTTGTTTGTTTATTTTTAATTTAGTTTCATTTACTTATTTCGTTTTTGAGTTAATAAATTTTTGCTGTGCATGCATATTCGTTTTCAGCTTTCTTATGGTACTAAGATAGACTTTCATCCACGAGAGGCACCCGCTTAATTATTTGGTGAGGAAAATTCGTCCCAACAGCACGCAGAGACGTTGGTGTATGTCTAGTAATTGAAACATTCAAGAACTCTATTCAAACTCTATTCAAACTCTATTCAAACTCTATTCAACCTATATTCGAACTCTATTCGAACTCTATTCAAACTCTATTCGAACTCTGTTCGAACTCTATTTAAACTCTATTCACAATCTCTTCAAACTTTCTTTGAACTCTATTCGAACTCTATTCAAACTCTATATAAAACTCTATTCGAACTCTATTCGAACTCTATTAAAACTCTATTTGAACTCTATTCAAACTCTATTCAAACTCTATTCAAACTCTATTCAAACTTTCTTCGAACTCTATTCGAACTCTATTCGATCTCTATTCGAATACAATTTGATTATAATTCGAGCGCGCGTATTTTAAAAAGACTTTGGAAAGGGTTCTTGCTGTTAGGACAGATCCCTAAAAGTTCCAATTAATCCATCCCGAAAATCCATGATCACGATTATTTTAAGAGAAATTAGAAGATTAGGGATTATAGAGCGTCTTGAGGGTTTTTCCACGAGGTTGTCGTCAAGAATGTGCTCTTCCTTGCATTGTGAAAGTAGTCACGTTCGTCAACTCGGCACTCAGTTTCTGTCTCCTAAGTCTCTCTATTTAGTTCTCTTAATTGCCCTTTACCTCCATTTCCTCCCCCCCCCCCCCCAATTTCTGTTTTGTTTGTAGTGGTTTCACGCGTTAATATTGCGTCGGTTCGAATGTAGATTAGAACGTCATTTAGAATGCACTTTTGAATGTTTTGATTATAGCTGTGGAAAAAGATTTGTCTGCCGTTAGTTTTTGAGAAGTGCGATTGATGAAGTGTTTGATTTGAAAGTGGATCTTATCAGTAAGTGGAGTGATACACCTCGTGTTTAATTACGAATTGAAAGCTCGATTTTTTGAAAATGACAAAAGGTATTTAAAAGTGATAAAAGAAAGGATAAAAGATATAGAGATTGTCGAAACATGTCAAAACTAAAAAATTTATTCTTTCCGTCTGAGAATAATTAATAGTAGTATCAACAAAAGTTTATCAATAAAGGCTAGGGCGGGAGATAAGCATTTGAAATGTGAAAACGGAGGAAAAAACTCTGCGCGCAGTCATGGTCTGGATTTGCAAAACTAAGGAACAATACATTTCCACCACCATTTCCTAAGCTATCTTCGGTAAGGAAAACAACGGACTAAGAACCTTGAACGTATTCAAGGCGAACAAATGCTTGCATATACGAACATAGTCGTAGGTGAACACTTGCGGGGTTCCGTAGTGAATCAATGCCGTTTTCACTTCTCCATTTAATACACAGCCATCATCACTACAACCACCACCAACAACAACAAAAGCAACAACATCATCAACAACAACAACATCTAAAGCAACAAAATCAAAAATATAAGCAAAAACACTCTACTCGAATGGCTAGCCTTGACGTACCAAGGGACTCGTTAGAGACCTTAGGTTGGAGTCTTAACTGGCCAAGCAACTGCTTGGAGGCCTATAAGAACTCGAAACCCCTGGAGACCTCGAGTGCACCGTCTCAAGAGAACGTAAGCTCTCAAGTGAACAGTTGCACGAGATCGTCACAGCTTCAGCAGCCTGCACCTAAATCGCGTGAGCATTGCCAACTGCGAAGCAATTGCTAGGACGTCATTCAAGAACTCGAATTTAGCAATTCTAGTATCCCAATAATTTTTTTTGTCGTTGTTGTTGTTGTTGTTGTTGTTGTTGTTGTTTTTGTTATCGTATTCTATTATGTAACGAAACACGGATTTTACCAACTAATCGATTATGGCAATATGCTTTTTGTGTTTCTTTTTAGTAAGACTAGATCTTTAGAAAAGGATTTAAACTATTCTGCGTAAGGCGGCCAACCATTCATTACCATTCACTGTTTTTTGAAGGGTCCCCATTCCATCCAATTCTAATAAAGGGATTTCGTAAGCATTCTTTGTTTCCATCGTATTACAAAGCATTGAATCGCCTAGACTCTCCTAGACTTCCTTGTAAAATGGAAAATGTGAGCGATGAACAAACAACTGCCCAGAAAAGTGTCTTTCGTATATATAACTAGTTACAATGATTACAAGATTTTATTCAACAGTATTTTTCTTGGAAACTCTTTGCGAAAGTAAGAAATACAAAGCCACTAACTTTTGGACTTCAGAATTTTTTCAAACGTTTGGATTGAAAACAGGTTTTCATTACTTTTCCTTTTTTTCTTTTCGTTTTATTTCAAGTTGACACCTGACTGGTTCGGCCTCAGAAAGCAATTATTTTTCATGTCATCAGTACGAGCATAGTTCAGATTCATTTTCTACATTCTTTTGCCCTCACTAATAAAATGGTTGGGCAAAAGTTGCTAAGCGAGGCCTACATGAAGTTGGCCGACATCGTGTAGAATTGCCAGGCTTTGGGAAAGGGAAAGCCGGCATCTGCTGGCATAAATGTGCTAGCTATCGTAGAGCTATGTGACTGAAAACGGTCTCAACTTAACCACAATCGGCTTATATTCCGATTGTTGAAATAGGTAGTTTTTCCAATAATAATGAAGCTAAGCCTCTAAGGAACGATTTTTCAAATGGAAATCTTCCTTTTGAGCCAGAGAGCTAAATAAAGCCAAATAAAAGCCAATTATTTACGCAGGTGCCATCAGAATTCAAAGTTCTCTTTTAAGACTGCCGATGGGTTTGATGTCTGGAGACTTCTCAAACTAAAAAACTAGATTATATTCGAGGATTATCAAATAATCTTGCTGAATAATTTATTGACAACTTTTGTATGGTTAAGAGGACACCTTTTATTATGTTAGAAAGTCGTGGGAACTATGCGGTTTTGCTCGCTTTTATTTCAGTAGACTATATCGAAAGCACTTGATAGCAATTTTAGCATTCAAAATTGCCGAATGTTTTAGTCAGAAACTGTCTCACAAAACAAAAAATGTTTCTCAAGTGTATAGTCATCGTAGTCATCGTTAATGTCTTTTTGTTTACAAGCTCATTAATGAGCATGCTTACTGAATCTGAGAAAGCTTGGCATCGAGATCTGCTTAATGTTACACTTGGTGGAGAAAATACCTCGTTATCGTATTCTTGCCTTCTGTCGAAGCGTCCATGTTGCTCGTGTTCGAGCGAATGTTACAGCTTAGGGACTTGCTGCATTGACGCTTACTTCATGCAGTCGCCGATGCCACCTGCAAACTACTTGAATTTCATGAGCAGGAAAGTGTATAGGAATTCTCCGTCGACATGCTTGCCTATTCTTGTAGGGTTGCCAAAAGTTCACGTCGTTCGCAAGGTTATGCAAGTGGCATTCTGTCCTGTTGACGTCGAATCTGGAAGAAGAAACTTCACGCAAGAAAGGCTTTGCAGTGCTGACGTCAATCATTACCTTGGAAATGGGTCAATTAAAGCAACCATGGTAGTAAAGAACCGCATATTTTATAAGAACCGGTTCTGCGCAGAATGCAATGGCGTGTATGATTACAAAGAAGTCAACATAACGGCTGAGAATTGCGAGGTTCTTACATCAACACGATACGTGAAGAGCGTAGCCATGGGGGATCTTGTGAATTGCAGGTTTAAGATTGCTACGGAAGCCCCAGATTGTCCCTCGCCTCCATTGCGTAGGCCAAACAATATTGACGAATGGTCAGCGTACGCCCGAAACTGCAGCCGTGCGGAATTTGGACTTTGTTTTGTGTACAAAAGACCCATTCTCGACCTACGTGCCGGCCTTGTTTCAAATGTGCCTTATGCCAACAAGCACTGCTTCAGATGCTTCGGATATAAAACCAAGTATGTACCCGAGCTTTGTCCGCCTTTGGAGGTAGAAATTTCTGGACCCAAGCAAGTTGGGTATTCTATTCTCGTATTCGTTAATGACTACCAAAGTGTCACAGAACTACGAAGTCCGTGCAAGGGAGATGAGCTTTACGACACCGTCTTGAAGGCCTGTGTCATACCGTTCTGTATGAAGCCGTTCATACTAACCACTAGGGGATGCGAGTTTGCCTCGAGTACAACTCCCTCCCCGACGCCTTATTTCGGCGTGCTGCCAGGAGATGATGGTGACGGATTTGCATGGAGGGAAGAGTTTCTAAGATGTGTCATATCAAATGGTAGATCCAGCTTGCATGAGATATTGCCATTTGGAACTGCGCTGCTGCAAGATCACATATCACGCTCTCTAGGGTTGCAGATCGTTGAAAGATCTCGCTCAACCGATGCTCTCCTACATTGGTTCGAGCGCGAGTTCAACTTGAGCAGTGACGTACAGAAAATTTCGCTTTTGTCCGCACCTTCGGATAAAACTCTGCTATATAATGGTTCATTAGATCACAGCTTTCCCAACCATCGATTCTGCTCAAGCACTGTTGACTTGAGAAGTGACTTTTTCCTTAAGCCGAATTGCAGCTTTCACGTTGCAGCAGACTTGAAAGCATATGCGGAACTCAGTGTTTACGTTTACCAGTCCATACCATCTGATAGGCTATCACTGCGAGTTGAATGGGAGAGAAATATCACCACGTACAAGGTTATCTACTGCAAACAGTTTCACTTGTTTTCAAATTGTGCTCTGCGTTATCACGCACCAGAATCGTTCAGCATCCTTCCAAACAAAACGGCCTTGATTAAGTCGTCATTGAATACATTTGATCTTGAGCCACAACAGTATGTACCACTTCCCGATGGCATTGGATCATGCTTAACCCAGACCAATGACAACACGAACGAAAATCCTGCATGGGAAAGAGTATCAAGCGAAGCAACAGCAGTGCTATCAACGGCAGGAGCAACTCTTAGCCTAGTTGCGCTGTTGTGCATGATAGCAACATTATGGACTTACAAGGTCCTTCGCACCGTACCAGGAAAGATTTTGATAAGCTTGGGTATCGTCATTATGATGAGCGATGGTTTGATCCTCGTGTGGATGCACACAAATGTATCGGATGCCATGTGCAAGGCCATAGCTATTCTACTTCATTGGTGTCTTCTGTCGCAACACCTAAGCAGCTTGGTCCTTGCAGTAACCCTTGCGCAAACATTCACTTCAAAGCTTCAGGCGAAGCCCATCAGCAATCGAAGACTTATGCTGTACGTCCTTTGCCCGTGGTCAACGTCTACAGGGGTAGTGATGATGTGCGTTTTTATTGATCATTATGTTGGGAACGCCATGCAGTACGGACATGAAGGTATATGCTGGATCTATGCCCGTAAGGGACGTCTTTATGGCTATATAGTACCAGCTTTTTCAGTGTTGTTCACGAACTTCGTTCTGCTTTGCATAGTATTGTTACAAATACGCAAAGAAAGGCAAATCATTCAATCTGTTGTATCATCCGACAAGAAGAACCTCGATCGAAGTGAAAGCAGCATAATTTCAATAGGAATACGGCTGTGCCTTTTCCTTGGATTTTTAGAGATTTTGGGGATTTTCCAAATCGACGGAAGCAGCAAGGAGCATAAAATACTGAGCACGATTTTCAGCTCCGTATATTCAGTACTGCGAAGCCTGCGTGGTTTTTTGTTGTTTCTTAGTTTCATAGCACGGCGGAGAGTGGCTCTTCTTATTCAAGATTCGATCAAGAAGTGGAATACAGAGAAAAGGAAGATTTGCACCACACGGGCCCATGTATGGTCTACGTCAACAAATGCTTGGGGTTCTCAGGCACCCGAATGTTCTCCCACTTTTAATAAGAACACAGATGTGTAGGCAGCACTGGAGGATTCAGGCTTGTTACCTCAGCATCTCCATACGAATCGATCTCATCGATATGAATCGCCTTCGAGGCCTTACGCCTAAGACTTCAGGTCATATATGCCAAGAAACGAGCTTTCAAGAAATTCAAGCATGAAACTTTGCCCCAGAAATAAGCATTGATGCGGTTTCAACACACGTAACAGCTGAGAGACCCAGCATAAAACTTCATACTGTTGCGCTGAAGTTCCGGTAAAAAAAAAGTCAGGGAAAATAATTCTACGGAGATGGGGATCATTCAGATCACTAGATCATAACCATTTTGCTTGACTGGATCATTCCTTTGTGATTGTCTATTTATATAGAGTATGTTTATAATAGCTGCTTTGTAGTAGATCAGGAATAAGGGTCAGTAATGACACAATCTTCGAGGTACCAGACAAGGCAAGGTACTGGCTGAACAAGTCAATCTTGCCGTTTGTGAGAGTTCCTTGATTGTTCAATGTAGCCATGATGTATAAGTTGAATGTCTGCAAATCTGGGTATCTGAAATTGTCGGCTCAGAGTCTCACGGATGTATTATTAAGACGGCTTAACGCGCGCATCAAAATCAGGTTAGATGGCACGTTTTGGAAAGTCGAAGATCTGCTGACTAAATTAGAAAAAACCGCAACTTTTTTATTTAACTTATCAGTTGCTAAATAAAAGCTTAGCTTGCACTCTGTGACTGAAAAGTTTTGAATAAATGTGCTGTGTGTTATTCATGAACAAGAAGGACGTATTTCTTTAGACTAACGTGGTAGACTGCTGTGACATTTTACGTTTCTCAAGTGAGTATGTCTCCAAGACAATTCAAAACAAGAATCTATTTTCCCAAAGTGCATACAAAGAATTACTCATAAGTTTATCAAGTAAAGCGCAAAAATGGAAGGAGGGCTCTTCGTAGCAATGCTAATCAGAGTTGTAGAGCCCCCCTAGTACTTCTCGAGAGAAGTATGCTTAGTCCACCTTAATACAACATCGTTATATAAACAAAAAATTCGTCGCAACAGAATGTGGGTCAACCGGGTTGTTATTGATTATATTAGAGGCACATGCATTTTAATCAGGCAGCAGTCGCTTTGCGCACAAGGCTGCCTAGCTCTATCTTAATAATTGGCAATTAGGAGTGTAAGTAGATTTCTCTTGAATTGAGTTTTACTAATGCCGAGCTTTACATTTGAGTCAGTAAGTTTGTTTAGGATGTTTGGGCCAACCACACAGTCATCGATCACCGTAAGTAACAGCACTTGTCACTGGTACATTCAGCTTCCTACTGCTGTTATTTCTGGTATTTCCCGAGTATGATCTTAAGAAGAAGACAGATTTTAGGGATACAGACAAGTCATCATTTTTCCAGTCATACCTAAACATAGATCTATTCAGCTCTATTATGTCGTCAAGCTTGAGGATTGGCATTTGTGCAAATAATTTTGATGTAGGGTCGTCAAATTTAGAAAAGGTTATTATTGTAAGAACCTGCTTCTGTATGCATGGCCTTCTTTGTAAGACAGATCTATTTGCAAAACCCCACACAAATCATCCTTATGACAAGTGGCTTTGGAAACGGCTGAAGTACAGACTTATGAGGGTTTTCAACGCAACATAATGCCGAATCTTCGATAAAGTTGAAGCAACTCTGGTCAATGTCTTGGATAGTTCCACAACATGAGGCTTCCATATTAAAAAAGCGTCAATCAAGATCCCTAAGTATTTTACCTTGTTTGAGAAAAATATTCTCGTGCCTCCAAGGTCCCTAGTAAACCGGAAGTAATATTTTTTCCTAGGTGGTTTGAAAAGGACGAGGTCACTCTTTTTAGCGTTTAGAAAGGCGATTTGCGCAGAGCCAGTCAGAGAGATTTTCTAGATCCTTTGATAGTCTTTCTGATTATCTTAAGCGATGAGTGACTAAGCTAGATGCTAGTGTCATGACACGCAGGTCATGAAAGGAACATGTTTTTGAACAGCAGACATGTTTACTGTGTAAATCGTGTTGCAT
>QQSS02132852.1:0-16046 GCA_003687565.2 Craspedacusta sowerbii
TATGTATGTATGTATGTATGTATGTATGTATGTATGTATGTATGTATGTATGTATGTATGTATGCATGTATGTATGCCTTACAATGAAAGTTAACTGCTTATCAAGAAAGTTGCGTGTGTGATGTAACTGCGGCTTGGAAACTGGCAAGCATTAGTTTAAAAATTAACGATAAAAGAGCTACCTAAGCAGAGGTCTCCAGCTGCCGCATCAGAGGTGCAGATGCAATATGATACCAACTTGCACAAACAAGAGACGATTATTTTTGTTTTAGTTAGAAATGCATATTTAGTAGTTCCGCTTAGATTCTATGCTTTTATATGGAAATGTAAATCATCAGTTGCAAGTAGTTCGTCACAGTAATTTATAACAGATTTTTTGTCTTATTCCGAAGGCGTTACACATTGATTTTTTTTCGGAATAATGCAGTCGGTTGTGTTACGTTTACGCCAGGGACAAACTAGCCTAAATGCTGCTTCATATCTCTCACATCTTTAACGTTTATGTTTTGATTCTAGATTAGTTACGTCTTAAATAGAAGTTTGCACAAACGCCGTTTACAAAAAGCCGGCGAACGTGCGGTTGTGCTGCGAATGGGCTGTAAATAATAACCCTTAAAAAATGTCGTTCAAAAAGTGTCCAAGTATGCTGTGCTTGCATCAATTCGATTACATATCTTTAAGTTTCTGGGTTACGAAATCATTGTTTACTCAACGCAGAAGTAAGTTTTCGCCGCATCGGTTTTAACGAACATTAAGTTTTACCAGTTATAAAAGAATTAAGAAGCATCTAAAATCTCAAAGATACAGGTCATTAGTGTTTTGGTAGTTCGTAGCTTATTTTCTTAGCTGCTTCCTCGCAAAGTCACATAGGATAGCATAAAGGTACCTTCTAAAATCTTCGGCGATCAGAAGCAAGTGTTAGACCTAGACAAACAAACTCTACGCTGAAGGATACTCGAAAATTGATAACTTCAGCGTTGGAGACTTACAAAACAAAGTCGCTAAAATTCTCCCTCCCTGCTTCCGCATTATTTCTTCTTGGCTTCGCATCTGTCTTTAACTTGGGGTCTTCAGCAAATGCCTTCCTTATGCACCTGCCACAATTTAAGGACGGAGAATTGTGCACTCATACAAAGGATTCAGATTGTAGCCGTTGTTTAACAGTTGAATCTCGCAAAGTTTATGCAATGCCACCCGCACACGGAAATCGTCAATCAGGATATACTTGCGATGTAAGAGACGACGAAGTTCTGTCTTCGACTTCACGGACGCAACTCATCGAGTCCTGGAGAAAAATTGCGCGATGCTTTTTCTTCTGTCGATAAGGATTGCCAGAAGACGCGCGGCGCAACTATTGCCACTTCAGATCAATAGCAAACGATCAATGGAAGTTGCTTTTGACACTACCGGCTTTGAATTTAGCAAGTGGTCATCCACTCGTGCCTCACTTAGTTACCGATCAACATGCATTTTGTGAACCGTATCTATGACGACCAAATCAAACAGTAGCCGCTAGGATGGAGCGAGCGACGAGCAGCTGCTTTCTATTGTTATTGTTAACATTACTCTACAATCCGCCATGTTGAATAGTCTTCCCTTTGTTTTCTTTTTCCTTAGCTCATAACGCTGGCATATGGCTTTTGGATGATCACAGAAAAAAATGCAAAATAAGAGATTTCGCGTGCTTTTCTTGTAAACCAAATAACAATTTATACATGTACATATATTTACATGTATAATGAAACAAAGCAAATATCTACATCTACATCTACCTATACATACACATATACATATACATATACATATACATGTACACATACATATGCATATACATATACATATATATATATATATATATACAATATATATACATATACATAAGCATATAAATGTATACATAAACAAATAAATGTATACATACATATAGTGATATTAGTTTCCGCCATGTCGAAATTTGGTTAGGAGGGAGGAGCCCTCGGTATTTGCAAAGAGCACATTAATCATCTAACAAGGTCAAGTACTATTCAGGAGAAGGTCCCTCTGATTATATGATTATTACGGCAGCTGTGAAAAGGCTTTCAATAATGTAAAAACAAAGACACAAGCTCAGTTGCACGTCTTTTACAGGCATAAAATCCTGCTAATAATCAAATTTAACTCTTCAATATTAGCATCATTTATCCATTGATTTTGTTTTGCACCTTCATTCAATTATTAATTATGCACAGATCAACCTTTCGTAGACAGCCGCATGTGTGCTACAACACTACGCAACATTATACGAGTAATGCTTAAATAAGTTCGTCGTGAAAGATTAATCACAGATTTCCGAACACCCTGATCAGCACTGCTGAGAAACAGTTAAAGGAGCCTTCAAACTTCTCTTCGTCTCTTCCTGTTCGCAATT
Organism: Craspedacusta sowerbii; assembly: GCA_003687565.2. Taxonomy (NCBI): domain Eukaryota; kingdom Metazoa; phylum Cnidaria; class Hydrozoa; order Limnomedusae; family Olindiidae; genus Craspedacusta; species Craspedacusta sowerbii. The sequence goes on from QQSS02132852.1 coordinate 2,408, forward strand.
CTAAGGTAATGAATAAATGCATCTTATTGACTTAGCTAAGTATTCAAAAGTTACGTGCACTGTCCTTCCGAAGGCCTGCTATTTTGATAACTAGGATGACTGGTGCTTCAATATTCACGAAAGGCAACAGAACCATCCGTAAATAACCATTCTGTCACATGTTGTATCTGAATTTGGCTAGACTTGCGTTATTTATAGTGTGCGTGAGTGTGCGGGTAATTGATGTTTCCATGCAATAATCGTGCAAGTACAGCGTTTGACTTTTCGCTATATATATATTTATGCGGACTAGAGCTTCTTTAGCTCTCCGTTGCCCATTCGCGCATGGCTACTCTGTCACCAAGAAATTTTCATACATGAACACAGGAGTTGTCTTGGAGGACGCTTTTCCTTCTCACAAAAGCTTTGCACGTTTCCTGAAAATCTGCGGTTATTTTTGATGGTCATTTCTGCAAAATCATGATACTTGTAGTAACTTGACTGTTAGTGGGACTACGCTAAGCGCAAAATTCGCTGTATTTATGCATTTACGCGCACAATGCTAATCCCTTCAATTCTTATTAAATATTGGAGCTGCGACAAATATGATGCACTAACTACAATAATTCGAATACGGAGTTTTCTGCGACAACAAAGCAAGCCTTTGGTTTGATTAGTTCGGCCATTCTCGCCATTTCCAACTCTTCGACGATAGAAGATCTTATTTCTATTTAACTTTTCATTTAACTCTTTAAAAACTGGGAAAAACGAATAAGTAAAAAATTTCGGAATATTCTTTTTTGTTCAACCTTAATGGAAAACATTTTTCGAACAATACAGAATACGAGTCCCTAAGCGAAAATTTAACATACAAAAATTTCTGACCTTTTTCAACAATTCACAATCTTCAGGGACTACCGCAAAAAGAGAGGAAAATCTCTCCCCTTAAAATATGGCCGAAGTTACAAAAACTTTAGGGATGAGGAATTTCTGGAAGAACTTGCTAAAATTGACTGGACTATTTTAAAAATGAAGAACTTGCTAAAATTGACTGGACTATTTTAAAAATGAAATTACAGACGTAGTCAATGTTATGGCCCCAGTGCGTCGCTTAACATTTAAGGAATCAAGGCTACAGGAAAAGCGTGGATTGCTCGAGGCCTACTAATATCCATGACTCGCCGAGACGAACTTAACAACAGATTCTTTAGAGAAACGAATTCAGATATGAAGACTGAGATCCTTAATCTCCATAAAAACTACCGTATCCTAATTGTGGTACTCTTACAAAAAAGCGAGACATTGCATTTCCGGGACTATTTCCAAAAAAATAGCAGCAACCTAAAAAAAAAATGGGCAGGCATTAAGTCAATCATCGCGTTTTCTTCAAAGAAATTGCATCAGAAACCGGCAAAAAACGTATCAGACGATTCAACGTTAACAGACCCTAAAGACTTGCCCATGATCTGCAATTAGTAGTTCTCGTCGATTGGAAGAATCTCGACGCGATGATACAAAATGCAAGACATGAATTTACTTATTATTCAAAGTCCTATGTCAGCAGCAGTATGTTCTTTCTGACACGACAGATGCAGAGGCATGAAAAATCATAATAGAAATTGAGTTAACAAAAGCTGTCGGCCCAACAGAGCACCACCGCGACTACTTAAAATATCGAACCACTTAAGTTCGTACCCGTTGTCATACTTAATAAATCAATGATTTGCTAAAGCTTGTTTTCCAGCCTGTTTGAAGGTCGCACGGGTCGTCCTTGTGCATAAGTCAGGTTCGTTTGAATCATGTTCGCCCAATTTCGTTGTTTTCAAACATGAGCAAAATATTCGAGAAAGTCATGCATAATCGCTTCTAATCTACCTTGAGAAATTTAATTTAATTTACGACTTACGATTCGGTTTTCGAAAAAAAAAAAACATTCCGCAAATTTTGCACTTGTTAGCCTAGTAGAACAAATTGAGCGAAACCTCGACAAGCATCATTTTACTTGCGGAGTCTTCCTCGATCTGCAAAAGCCGTTTGACACAGTCAATCACGGAATTCTTCTTAATAAACTCGAGCATTCTGGTATAAGAGGAACCTTCTCTGGCTCTTTGAAGGAATAAGAGACAAGCGTGTTTTGCGAAAACCTTATACTCCATCACAAATTACACAAACGAGTTGCGCGGATGCAGTTAGATCATTAGGAACGACTTCGAATCGTAATAGAACAGTTATTGAAGAACGTCATGGCATCCTCGGCACCATGCTGAGGCAAGGATAACAGGTCCTAGTGTATTCCAGGCAAATCCTCGTCTTGCAAGTACAAGCTAACTTGATCGGCACTGTCGGATGGTGGAGCAGTGAGCCAATTATTCGCCATCCATTTTTCTCCTCTGATGACGTCGCACCCTCCATGTAGCGACCACGTGTCCATCTCACCTAAAATATCGGAGTAACTATAATTGCAATGGCTCCGGTACATTCGCCAGGGTATCAGCACCACACATATCTTGCGTGGAGTGATCATGAGCCAGACCCATGGTGGTCATTTATCGAAACTCTGTCAAAATATCTTACCAAGCCAACCATTTTCGTCCATGTGGTGGTTGTACCACATAACCGCCGTCCTTTTCTTCGGCGGCACCACAATAGAGGCATTGTGGCAAAACTTGCTCAGGTTGTACAAGTCGTGCTCTTTGCGCTGGCGAAATTCCTACAAAGAAATGCAAACAGTTTTATGTCCTCGAGCAGTCACTTTGTCTTTGCAAAGATATGGTCATGCAGAGGAAAGAAAGAGAAGTAGAAGCTGGTCATGCAGAAGGAAAGAAAGAGTAGTAGAAGCTGGTCATGCAGAGGAAAGAAAGAGTAGTAGAAGCTGGTCATGCAGAGGAAAGAAAGAGAAGTAGAAGCTGGTCATGCAGAGGAAAGAAAGAGTAGTAGAAGCTAGTCATGCAGAGGAAAGAAAGAGTAGTAGAAGCTGGTCATGCAGAGGAAATAATAAGTAGTAGAAGCTGGTCATGCAGAGGAAAGAAAGAGAAGTAAAAGCTGGTCATGCAGAGGAAAGAAGGAATAGTAGAAGCTGGTCATGCAGAGGAAAGAAAGAGTAGTAGAAGCTGGTCATGCAGAAGGAAAGAAAGAGTAGTAGAAACTGGTCATGCGGAGGAAGAAAGAGTAGTAGAAGCTGGTCATGCAGAGGAAAGAAAGAGTAGTAGAAGCTGGTCATGCAGAGGAAAGAAAGAGTAGTAGAAAGAAAGCAAGAAAAGAGAACTGCAACTTCCTATGAGTGGAGTGGGGTAGTAGGAGGTTTACTGTAGCGCAGATAACTTCAGTAATCAGCATGCTCATAGCAGATGAATCGAACATGCTGGACCACTGCGGATGACTTGATCTGTTACCTGAGGGGTTTGGTAAACCCTCTACCCCATCACCACACACTCCTTGATGCCGCAACAGCTACCATGCGAGGCCATGCATGGCATTTTGCCATTTACATTTTATCGGAATGTTTAATGGCGAAAGGTCTTGCTTGTGTAACAGGAGCTACCGGGAGAGGAATCGATTTGTAAGCAAGCATGAATCTAATCTTCAGAGTGTTGTCCCTGCAAAAACACCCCCCCCCCCGGACAAGCCATCGAAAGGCATGTTTTGAAGCGATTCTCAGAACGAAATCAATGAAATCCTTTTTTTTTATTTGAGCGCTTTCATCCTTTAAAATTTTGCTCCTTGATAAGCTGGTAATTTTACCTTCAATGGAGAGTGCATTTGATTCATTTCAGCAGGCCTAAATTCCAATGCCCCACAATATTCTGTTATACAACTTCTATTCTTTCTTGCAGTTAACTATTGAAGTGAATTGAAAATCCTAAACGTGTCGCCCCAAGCGTTTGAACTTCGTTTTTCAAGTCACTCAAGCAATTCAGTAAACGTGTGCAAACTTTTTTCTAACGGCCCTAAACCCCATGGGGCCGATTAGTTTTTTCTTGGGTGGCTGCGCAGCGTGAAACAAGTGGTATCGCAGACCACAGGGACTCGGTAGATTCAAAATTACGATCATCTTGATTGCCGGGTTGATCGTGTCGCAAAATTTGCAAGCGGGTGACATCGGGTTTTGCGGTTGATGCAAATCCATAGTGCAAACGCGCGTGGAGCGGAAATTTTTTTGATTCCCTTAAATTCAACAACAATCCGTCCTGTGCTTCGGTCGATGCTCTTTATCCCACCAGTTCAGAAATCTGTATTGCTAACGCTACTCTGCTAAATTATTTATTTCGGCACTAATCAAATATAAAAGATAAAGTTCATCGACGAGATTAGGCGCAGAACATGTTGTTAGGCTGCTTAAAGATTGGAATACCAAACTGATAGAAATGTAATCTTGAGCATTGTGTAGAAACCAAGAGTAAGTTAGAATTATACACTATGCAATCGACGATGTTCTAGGGAGACAAAGGTTTCAGCAGGAGTACATAGGGAAGCGGTTAATGCTGTGCCTATTTTTATTAATATTCCCAAAGCAGGCTTTTGTAAGTCAAATCTATTCGCAATAATCACAAGTGGTTCATACCATATACGCATCTCTTCAGTGACGTGCATGACAGAGGAAGCCCGGTCGCTGGGTTGGAAGGGAAAACGCTTTCGGTGTTACGGGAGCGAAGAGGCAGGTGTATTTTTGGAGATGTACGCAAATTATATGTGTAATTTCGCCAATTAAGATTGGTCAGGTAGCCGAGCAAATGAAAGCACCGCTATATGAAGTTGTTATATATATATATATATATATATATATATATATATATACATATATAGATAGATAGATGGATAGATAGATTTTTATATATTGAGCGCACAAGCAATATGATCAGTTAAGTATTTGAGACTGGTTTTGAATATTGACTAACAGCTGAACGTTGACTAATTAAGTGGACACTTACATGAAAAACGTTTATTGCCAAAAGACCCTCTGAAGACTCTTAGGCCAGCAACCCTAAAACATCACACCTGGATTGCCTTTAAGCGATTAAATAAAGATCAATTAATCTATATCAAAACTTAGCTGCATCCATATTTCCGAGATGACCTTCGACTTGACCGACAATAGCAAATGGCCACCTCAATATCTTACCATGTGATCGTAGTTTGGATCGTCAGCCACTGGAAAAGCTGTTTCCCCACCTTCCTCAACGTCGTTCAAATAATAGACGATAGTAATAAATCTATAACGAATTCATTTAACCACATTTAAGCACTTAGCGGAGATATGGCGTTTACAATTTCCTTTTGACAAGCTATATGCAACAATGCTCGACTGAACTTATCCTGCAACTTGAACATTAGTTTGACTCCACCTCCTGTCTAAAAGTAAAGATGACAAGATGATATATATATATATATATATATATATATATATATATATATATATATATATAGAGAGAGAGAGAGAGAGAGAGAGAGAGAGAGAGTGAGTAAAAGTGAGAGAAAGAGAGCCAATACGGATCTTCTTATACGTAAGATCTCATGTATTACGGCAGAGCATCTCTCATACGGCCTAGGGTGATAGTCAGCTGATCGACAATATTGGAAGGATATGTGTAAAGTAAAAACTAAGTCCATAAATATCAAAATTTACGGAGAGTAGAATTTCTTGAAATATTAAATAGAGAAAATTTACAGTCTGAGAAGCATCAAAATTTATGCGATGGAATATTTTAGACTGAGGAAGCAGTCTATGCAGAGCACTCAATGAGAAATGTCCGCACGTACTTCCGTTCACTAGAACCGGCTAATCTAAGGTTGTGATGATATACTGTGCCATCATGCACCAAAAATCTTCACGTACCTGCAAAGCTTGCAGTTCACGGGTTGTGAGGCCAGGTCTAAGTGGCAGCACTTAAATCCGGGGTATTCCTTTCCTTCTTGACCATCAAAGTGAGCGTGGTAGTGACCGTGTGGGTCGTAGTGCAGCACTTGAAGTGGCTCCCCTCCTTCGACGATCTGCCGAGGAAGACGGGTCAGGCGAATGACTCTAAAGCCAAGAATTACACCGCTTGGTTATCTGGCTCCTTCTCACGCACTAGCCACTGTTGTACGCCGACAGTTCAAGTAAGACTTGAATATACGAATTTCATACGCATTGTAAAGAACGGAAGCTACATGCAAAATTTGTAAAACTTCCTTAAATAAGTGGTTCTGTCAGAGTCTTTATTTCATGACGGTTTATCTCAAGCATTTGAGCCATAAACGTTCTAAACTAGTAAATTAGAAATGTCCTAAGATTGACTTAAGGGAAGATTCCATCCATGCTTAGCTAGCGTTCCTGTGGAGACTTGCAGATTTCAAAGTTATCTTGTCTAAGAGATATATTTTCTTATCTCAGGCCCAACTCATCGTTGACAAATATATTCTTGGAAATTTGTTAAAATTGAAGCTGTTACCTTGATATGCCATAATTTCTAGGTATAGAGACATTTAAATTGGTTCAGTTATGTAAGTTCGTCCTCCTTTAGATCGCAGAAAACCGTACTGCGCGGTCCATAATTTAAAAAGCCACATCCACTACACAATTTGGATCTCCAGACCATGCCCGCGAACACATCTACTACGATTGAAAAACTCCGGCAGCTGGTCAGTAAATTAGGTTACCTTTCTCTTATGCGTTTCATAATGGAATCTGCAGCGCTCCCCTGCCGCAACCACGTTTGTTCGCTGTATCTATCTCTGAAACGCGGGTGATTCTCCCGCAGATCCTTGAAATACTCTGCGAGCCCCCCTGTGTTAAGAGACTCGTACTCTTCTCGAGTAATGAAGCCATCATCATCAAATGCTGTAATTCCTAGGTCAGCGATCCTAAAGATCAAGTCTCCAGTTTAATTAGTAAACTGCTACTCAAACTCATTTTAACACAAAAATAAATTATCAATGGAGTAAAAAATGCTCATGCTTGTAAGTGCATTGTAGCACACTTTAGGGACTGCCTGATTTTGAAGAAACGTCTAGCAGCTTCAACTGTGCTCTTATACCTCATGAAAACCCTCCGAGGAATATCGTAGTTTGCTGCCCCGATGAGCCTCCTTCAGCAACAAGAAAAAAAATCAGGGACTAAGAAAAGCGTTTGTAAACACCATTAAAAATGGGAGAACTAGAGAATTATCCTTACATTTTTTCCAGGTCTGTAGAATTTATGTAGGTCTTAAGCATTTTTGCAGCGAACGTCATAATCTGGAAAGTGAGATTGGAGAGTACTGCTAATTCTAACTGCAGACACAAAGCCAGCATGGTTTACAATCAAATTTTCATCGTACTGGGAGGTTGTTTCATGTGGAGATGTGCATTGAATCTAGCGGCATTTGGACGCGAAAAACACTGCCTTCACCTACCTCTTGCTTGGAAACCTTCCCATTTCTGTCAAAGTCGAACAAGTCTAGCGATTGCATAGAAGATTTAGCACGACCTGAAATGATCAAGAAGTCTGTTATAGTCTTCGTCTCATAGTTTGCAAAGTTAGATAGCAACGCGTGTAAAGTTTGGAATCAGCCAAGCAAAAGTTATCTCAAGCAGCGTGGGTAAAACCAGCATTAAGAAGTTATGTCCCTCCAAGCTGTTAAGCTTACTAGCATTTGTATATTGCGGCACTAACAAAATCACGAACGACAAAGATAGAAATATAGGGACTAATCTAGGGTTTTGCGTGTGCTTTCGAGTGTGTGCGAGTGCATGATTGCTGATACAACATGAAAGTTTAAACCGGTTTAGCGTTTCATACATCTATTCTCAATGAACCTATGGATAACTCTGAATTAAAGCAACTAAATGTTAAAAGGAAATCCGCGAGAATTTATTGGAATGAAATGAAACAGACTTTCCTTTCTCTCCTGCCTAGCTACAAAAGGGCTTATGCCTTGTCAGCCATTTTATATAAGATGGATTCATAAACAATCTTTATCTTCAATCTTTACAAGCATCTCGCAAAAAGCAACAGTTCAACAACAACAACAACAACAACAACAACAAGATTTATTTTGGTTCACTGGTTGAACACGCTAATGAGCAACTCACTGTATGTGTAATTCTTGCTTTCCTTCGTGTACTGGTCGATATGCAGTCCGCTTCTCTCCATGCCAGCTGACTGAGCCTTGGCAATAATGTGCGCGCATTCCTCGTCCGTAAGGAATTCTGGGATAACTGCAGAATTTAAAATGGTGCACATCACTGCATTCCCGCGATTTTACCGAAACTTTCAAAGGAAAGCATCTCCTGCTATATCTCGAACTACAGAGTTTTTTTTTTAGGGCTGCATAAATTTTTCTAAGCCTTAATTTTTACTGAGTAAACAAAACGGAATGTGCAAGAGCAAGTTTTGTGAGTGTTGTGAAGCGTCGCAAGTACTGGGCAAAAGCACTCGTAGGAAGGAAATTTCTTGCAAAGCAGATGGATTCATTTTGCCCAGCTCAGTCTTGACAGAGAAACGAGGCGAAAGGAAGCAAAGAGAAGAGTAAAAGGCATTTGCAAAATATCAAATTTAAAAACTGAGAAATCTTAAATCCACATTCGCTTTATAATCTTTAAGGGGTTACTCACCACGGGTAGGTTGGAATACAGGCGATTCTGTGACTCAATAAAAGAATTTATGTAGGGTGCTTACCGAACAGCTTCGGCTTAAAAGCCATTGTCGTCATGGTGTAGAACTTCCCATCTTCGAGTTCTAATGTTCTTTGATATCCAACCTAGAAAAAAAAAATGCGTATAGGAAATTATTCGCTCTCTGGGCAAGATGTCAAGCAAACAATGAATGCTCTTGTTCTTCATTCAATAGCAAGGGGAGACTGTTTCGTTACAGCTACTTATATAATACGCAATTTTAAGCAGTCAGCAAGCTAGTGAGAGTTAGCTAAGTATAGAGTTTGTGGACTTTGAAATTGCGTGTGTTGCCATGGTAAGAGCTTGTCAAAGATTTTGCTGAGGGGAACGCTACATAGCGTCTGGGCATGCTTTAAGATCAATGAGGAGAATAAAACAATAGAAAAATATTTTTTCGCTTGAATGCGAGTTCTCTATATTCTTTTAGCTTAACGGCTTCCCTGTGGACCGCTTTAAGCCCCCATTAACCGGGGTGACATTTAATCAAGCAGTCGTGGTAGCGAAAGTCATTGATCTAATTTCGAAGTCTCGTACCTGCCATTCATGCTCTTAAGCCACTCCGCCACAACAACAGTATGTACTAGTACAAAGTATAGAAGATGAAAATTGAATGCTCTCTAGCTTGGTTTTTGCACAAAAATAGCAGCTTTGGCTTGAGTGTATGTGTGTATTAGCTACACCTTGTTCTCGAATAGCGATGGGGTTTCTCACCTTTACTGGATCCCATTGGATCAGCCTTTCTTGGGCTTCCTCATAAAAGCACGGCTCATTCTCGTCTTCAACTTCTTTAGATGTGGCATGGCAGTGCTCTTCCCCTCGTGCGTTTCTTTCACAAGCGTACTTCGCGTGCTGCTCAGAGTAGGACAGGAAAACTAAACACAAAATCAGTACTACTTGTTGCATTTCGGCGTCTTGCGTCCGGTGTTATTCACTCCCTGAATCAATGCAGCTCTACCAGTAAAATATCATCCACGTTGGCTGATTACAACACTCTCCGATTTTTCCTTGTAGATGAAGCTCTCACCAAAGAACGTTTCCACGCTAAAAAGATAGCGAAAGCTTCAAAAAAACTAATTTGATCCTATAGCGTGTGCGTTTGTGTATTATTGGGAGCTGGTACCACGAGATCAATTCTGTATGGCGTTCAGTAGATCATATTCTGAACATAAAGAAAGTGGTACCTAACTAGTGCAACGCGCAGCGTTCAAATATCGGAACGTACTGGTGCACAAACTTGCTGCATGTCCAGGGTAGATGTGACGAGGCGCACATAATGTATAAAAATCCAAGCGAGGCTGCACCGCATGTTATTTTTTTTACCTCATGATTTAATAAAAATCGTAGCTGGCATCAAATCACTGTGTTGATAACTTCATCTTCGCTCGCTTCCGTAGATAAACCGCTCAAATTCAAGAGGGATCATTGCAAACCAAAGATGAAAACCTTTTTAGACATGCCCATTCGGAGTTCATTTTTTTCGGTCAAGATGGACTTAGGGTTAAGAATGTATTTCCCGTACATCATCCAGCAATAGGTTGGATGTCAGGTCTCGCTCCTATCGTAGTTTCAGGACCGGAGCTTTTGCATGGCTGTTTTGACCAGAGGCATAGTATGCAATTCCTTAGCGAAGTGCATTCTGGACGACGTCGTGATGTGCGTTGATGATAAGTTAAAGATCTTCTGGCTTATAAGGTATGTCGTGACGAAGATTTGAGTACATCTTAATATCTTCTTATGAGCTTTCTCAATATTCTTATTAATGAATAGAAAATTCTTTATGATTATGTGAATAGGCGATCGTGGTACTCTATCAGGGGGTTCTCCAATATTTTTCATAGGCGAAGTAAATTTTGTCTTCCAATAGCAATTAAGAACAATGATGGTGCAATCTTTACTAGATATTCAACTCGTGAATACATTGTGAATGCCTAATTAGCAAGTGCGGTTTAGGAGATAATTGACGAATGAAGTTTTTTTTTATATGTTGAAGCGTGTTTTTAAGCGCTTCGCTTGTTCCGTCGATACATGCTTCACGTCTTCGGGCCTTTGGCCTGCCTTTATCTATAAAGCACTGCTCTTGAAAAGATTTTTTTCTTGAAAAGAACTAAATGTGCTGCTAAAGAAGAGGCACAGTTTTTCCTTATGGAGGCTCTGTTCTTGAATATTTTCGGCTTTAAGTAAACAAGCCAGCAAAATGCAAATGAGAGAAATCGCTGATGAAATATAAACAAAGTAATATGTACTGTGAAATTAAGTCAGGAAATCACCACAGTGTATTGATGAGCTCTAGTTGATAGCAATGAGAGGAAAGTTCTCCGGTGTTACTTTAATTGTCGAGATATTTCTCGAATTCAGCATCACATGTTTTTGAAAACACCAAATCTCCTGATAACTCCAGTTCACAATTCGTGCTGCTCTTAAATCATGAACGATCAAAGCCTTGCTCACCTAAAAACCCTGAGTTCTAAGAATGCTCGTGGAAGTTGCGCGCGTGTATGGTGGAGTAGTGTCAAGAAAACTTCTTAAGCCCTTCGCTCGGTTGGCCCATATCGAAAGTTTGATTGTGTGCTTGGTGTATGACCGTCTTAGTCCGTGATGCTTGAGGTGAGAGAGGTTATGTTCACTTGCTATTGCTAACGTTGACCTCAGTTCAAGAAGTATCGTACTTGACACAAATTCAAATAAAACGAACTCTGAGCGTAGCTTCCTAAATATAACCATTTCAAAATGCAAGAACCTTCTCTATTATTGAACTTCGTTTGCCTTCAGTGGCATGCGTCTGATGAGAGAGTCATAAAAATATTATGTTGATGCGATTGACACGTTCAACGCGATGTCCTCCAAGTCCAACTTTCCACCGCATTTGCACCACATCGTTGTGTATTTACTGTTGAGGTCTTCTGGTGTCTCAACAATACTTGTCGACGTGGTTTGCTAAGGCGAGAAGAATCCGCCTCCCATTTAGACAAAATAATTTCGAGTGTGTGTTTGTTTAAGTACCGTCGAGTGGTGAAAACTGGCTGTTGTTGTTGTTGTTGTTGTTGTTGTTGTTGTTGTTGTTGTTGTTGTTGTTGTTGCTGTTGTTCTGAAAGCAGCTACATCAAATGAATGCAAGCACATAGAGCGAACGATTTAAAAGGCTTTGTCGATCCTGGACAGCTCTTTTGGACAACAAGCTACGCAGATGCTGCTTTTTATAAATAAAGCGATTATTAGACATCTAGCTCGACAGGCAGTTCTTTTTCTAAATAGGCGCAAATGAAACTACCTGAAGTCTTTCATCACTGGCATTAGTTCCATGAAAAGAATTATAATAAACAGAAATGATTAACTCATTTTATGCGTGCCAGCGACACTTTCACCGACGCTTTGCCTTACAGTTACCTCCAAATTTACTAAAGATATAAATGAACTCTTTGTGGGCCATAGTATCTTTACAGTAAAAACAAAGATAAAAAACGCAACTTTGTTCATTATAGACGTTTTGGCGCTTCTTACGCCATGATCACTATCAAATTTCTCAAAGTAAAGCAAACACTCCGTTTTATACAACAAGCTAACAATTAAAACATCTCCAGAGGATACGATGTAACATCTTCATTGAGGCCCGGTTTTAAGTGTTTTATAGTCAAAGTTTCCTTGATCAATAACTCCAAATTGGTTCTACCTCGGGCAAGCACTTAAACGTTTTCAAAGTTGCATTGGTGATTGTACTCAATCAAGTGTTTAGCAACCGCTGTTGGGTTTTTGCGATCTAGATGTTCTTCAAACCTTTTTCCCAAGTGTCGTTTAGTTTTTCCCACATAAAACGCCTCACAGTTTGTGCAGTGCACTCCGTACACTACATTTGACAACAAAATTCTAGGTATAGAATCTTTAATTTTAAACAGATCTGCGATGCGGAACGTGGTACGAAAAACTACGCGAACTCGAAGCTGATTGTAGACTCTTTGAATTAAATTTGTCGTGGTCTTAGCAAAGGTTTCGGAAAGCGACCCAAAGTATGGTAAAACTAGCAAAACATCCTTCTTTGGAACTGTCAAAACTTCTTCTTGTTTATGCAATTCATTTTTTTTATGTCATATGATTGACGAAGGACTTAATCACTGCGTCATCGAGGCCCTCTGGAAACTGATTTTTTAATAGGATTTTTCTAATAACCTCACTATCATGGTTGAACAAATTTACTAAAGAACAAACCTTCCAAGCTCGACGAAACAGCGTTTTTATTAAATTAACTTTAAATTCCCATTCAATTCAATCAAATAAAGTTACTAAAGATATATATAGAGATTAACTTAGTTACTAAAGTTTAAGTAAAGATTAACTTAGTTACTAAGTTACTAAAGATATATAGAGATTAACAGCCAATAAATTAATTAATGACTTTCTTAATCATTACCTTTCGCGGACCTATTGCCTTGCTCAAAAGCACACGACGCCAAGATGACATCACTTTGAGGTCTGCGCAATAGCCACTGGGAGTAACTACCAATTGAGCAGGTATGGGATCAGAGAGCGTGCGCAAGGAGCTGCTATGAAGTGCTTTCACGGATTGATGATCAGAGTGTGCGCAAGGAGCTGCTATAAAGTGTTTTCACGGATTGGTGATCAGAGAGTGTGCGCAAGGAGCTGCTATGAAGTGTTTTCATGGATTGATGATCAGAGAGTGTGCGCAAGGAGCTGCTATGAAGTGTTTTCACGAATTGGTGATCAGAGTGTGCGCAAGGAGCTGCTATAAAGTGTTTTTACGGATTGGTGATCAGAGAGTGTGCACAAGGAGCTGCTATGAAGTGTTTTCATGGATTGATGATCAGAGAGTGTGCGCAAGGAGCTGCTATGAAGTGTTTTCACGAATTGGTGATCAGAGTGTGCGCAAGGAGCTGCTATAAAGTGTTTTTACGGATTGGTGATCAGAGAGTGTGCACAAGGAGCTGCTATGAAGTGTTTTCACGGATTGATGATAAGAGAGTGTGCGCAAGGAGCTGCTATGAAGTGTTTTCAAGGATTGATGATCAGAGAGTGTGCG
>QQSS02132963.1:0-16045 GCA_003687565.2 Craspedacusta sowerbii
ATAAGGACAGCCGGGACAAAGGACAAGGATTGCGCTTGCTGCCAAATAATATTAGCACCTGTAAGTAAGACTTACCGCAAATTCATGCAAGCGAGACTTTGTCTTTCTATGAACGTCTCACAATGACGTGATGTTTTTTAATTCAGTACTTACTCCTGCTCTCCGGCTCTTTGCGATGTTTTTTTTTAATGTTTAACTTTCTGTATCCAAATTTAAAAAAATACCGCGTTTGTTCTGACTTGTCTACCTGCACACGCACTTCCTCAAATGTTGTTGTCATGTAAGATAAACTGATGCAAAAGCTACGGAGGTTCGGAAGCATGTGCTTCAAAATAAGAGTAAAAAATTGGATGTTCGGCACTTCGTCGATTCTGAGATTTTTTTTTTTTTTTTTTTTTTTTTGGCCTTTACATTGTTGCGAGAGTTAACACAAGTGCGTGACTAGGGCAATTGAAGATTATCTCATACAGGTTCTATTTATGTGTCGGGCTTGGGAAAAAAAAAAGATAAGTCACAACCCGTTAAAAGTTGCCCGAGGTGCCGTGGCTTCTACACGTGACCATGCTGCTGGCTGGCTTTTAACGCACGCAAAAATAACACGCGCCAAACGTCTGCTCGATCTGAAACGATGATTGGCTCTTTTTCGAATTTACCGCCAGAAATTCGGACAGAGCGGAACGGAAAAGATTCCACTGCTGATAAAGGTTTAACTGGCAATCAATCACTGTCGCCTATTGTTCCGTTCTGTGCGCGGAAAATTTTCCAAACGTTGAAATCCCCCTTTACTCCCGTTGATGAACGTTTCCAGTAAGGGGCCTTTGCACAACTAGGAAAAGCTAGCTTCAGAGCATACAAGCAGCTTCTTTTGTATAATGCCAAATACTAAAAGCCGTATCTACGATCCCATATTTGGAACGGCATGTTAGGCTTAGAAGTGACTTATTGTAAAATTTTTGAAGAGATTTGGGTATTTTCATAGATGCTTAGGGATATGGTGTTTTAAAGAGCTGTTGCAAATGGAGCTTGGGCAACAGCCGCTCAATCTAAGCCAACGACCGTCCGAATGTAAATTGAAACAGCCGGGCAGCAGTGGTTTTACAGCAGTGGTGGATGGCATGAAGAAAAGAAGAAGACGTTGTGGAGTGTGTGGCCCTTGTTTGGTATGGCAAAACTGTGGAGTTTGTAAGCAATGCGTAAATAGAAAAGTGGGCAAGCAAATTTGCCATTTTCGGAAATGTGAATCACTCCAAGAAAAGATACCACCAGTGGTTTCCCGAAAAGTTGTTGTCAGTTCAAGTTGCAGAAAGAATTTTTGGAAAGAAAGAAAGAAGGTCAGGTATTATGAAATATGAAAATCTTCAGTTGAGACCATTTCTAATTTTTTAAATTCTTGGGCCAAAGCATTCTGCCTTTGTGGTATAGCCTTATAGTCTAACATATAAATATTATATTATAGTATATGTAATATTATTATATCATATTAATATCATATATTGAATTATAGGGTAACAAGAGGTCTTACCTTAGCAATTTTCAGAACAATCGAAGAGTAGAAGCAGAAAAATTAGTAAGTTTCAGTTACTGCACCACATTAATGTTGTTTCGCCGCCACCTTAATTTTACTTCCAGTTTTTGGTGTTTCCTGTAATAACTGCATATCTAAAATTAAGTGCTCATAATACTCTACTGCTAAGCAACTTACTGGAGGCAACTTAGAGCAATTAACTCCTTTTTGTTTTATATCAATTTAGTATCAAGAGAATTTCAAGAAGCTTGTACAAGCCAGCCATTCTTATGTTCGTTTTCCAAGCGATCACATCCCAAAGTTGGCACGACCAAGTTGTGTACATAAATTGTCAGTTTGTCACCCCCATGCCTCCTTCAATGTGGAGCAAAAAATGGAAGTGGAAGAGGCAGCTCTGCATACTGCCTCATGTGCCAGTAATGTACCATCAGGGGGACTTGATGTGATGAAAATTGATGCTAGAGAAGCACCTTTGGAGGATATTACTTTGGAAAATGAAAAGTTTACATTTCAGTTACAGTCTCCATCTTGTATGTGTGATGGTATGTATTATGTCTCACCATGATAAGTAGAAATGCTGTGCAATCTGCTGAATTCTTGGAAATATGGTTTGGTCAGTAAGTCTAAGTAATGTGGGATCAAGACTGTCATTCCTTAGAATGGGAGCACATAGTGTGCCAGCCCTTTCTGAATTGTCTGAATGACATAGGAATTTGAATGTGCTGCACTATTTAAGTGCATGGTAATCCCTTTCAGCTCCTTTGCCTCATAGTATCTGGTAAGTAACATCTGGTAAGGCTTCTTGTTTGCTACTGCAGAGGTACATCAAGTGAGTGCATATATGGCCGTTGATATTTTAATAGAAGGACGGGATGCCTTAAATCTTTTTTACCTTGCCATTCAGGCTGGCATATGAAATGGCACATGAAATGGCATAATAACATTGAAATTCCAGACACTAAATCTATATATTGATGTCTTGGAATATAAATAAGGGAAAATAGGTTATCTGATCCAGTGAGTTTGTTATCATGTTCTGTAAAATGTTATTGAAAGTTTTTTCTTTCATTTATAGCTGATCATGAATGTGTTATGCCCCTGTTATGCTCATGTGTTTGTTATGCTCAGAATGCATTATACACGCAATAAAATTTCTTATACTCATGATGTGAATGTGTCGTTGAAGAGATCCTGGGTTGATATGGCGGGCATCCAGTTAGAGTGGCATTTTGCCATTGATACTATTTTTGGAATGTCTTTGACTTTTTATTGTTGAAGTTATTCTACTCTATACAGATGTTGTGTGCAATTTTCGTGCATTCCCATTTTTTGCACATGTGAAATAAATTTTCATGGACATTGAAGGGCTGAATGTCTATCAGTAATCTTTCTTAGCTGGATCTCTCATTCTTTTGTGAAACTTTTCAAAATGAAAACAAAGGCCTTGAGGACAACAAAGAAAACAAAACAAAGACTGTTGGTCCCAAGAAAACTTTTGAAAACAAAGACTGTTGGTCCCAAGATTACATGGATAGAAACCCAGGTTTTTATGAGATGCCAGTATATTTTAGTATTTTATAGTTATCATGCTGTATTTAGTTAGTTTATTGCTGGAATATGCGTATTTATTTTGCTTATTTTATTGCTTTGATATTAGCTCCGCCTGATGGATGCTATTATTACAGCCATCTTGGATATGGTCAAACCCTTGAAAGTCTAAGGTGCACCCTTGAAAAACGGTACTTTGTGGTTCTCTTCTGCTGCTTGTTGTGAATCCTTATTGTCACTAAAAGGGAGGTAAATGAGATTTGCTATACCTATTAGGTACCTGGTTATGTTTTATAGGTATTATATTAACATTCCAGCGTTTCTGGAATGTTTCAGTCAAAATGTAATTGAAAAAAATACAAAAGAAAGTATTAAGACATGGCATTAATTTTATTAGGCTAAAGGATTTCAAGGCTTTCATGCTTTTTTTGTATAATGATGCAGGGTTGCAAAGTGGCTCTTATTAAATTAAAGCCATAATTGTTCCTTTACAGGAACTATGGCGTTGAAATGAATTTTAACGACTTCGTATATGAGTCATTCAAATTAACGCTGTTTAATTTGTAGCCCAATGTCAATGCAATAGTTGTAGGCGTTAAGTATTTGAATATGGCTCTTTTGCTTGCGTCTAGTTTTCAAGTGTCTGGCAACGGTCTCAACATTTGCCTCCTAAAGCCCACGAAAGAGGAAGGAAAAAACTTGGCTGGTTGTCCTCTGGCGCGATGGGTGCGTCTGCGACTGATCTACCTGTACTTACAAACACTGCAATGAACTTGGTCTTTCCGCTCCACCTAGAGACGAATATTTCGTTAACCTGCGTCCAACTCGCAAATTTTTTAAATTGTAGTTGATGCGTTTGCTTTCTTTGTCGGCGGAGTGGCAAAATTTTCGTAGTTCTTTATTCTGAACAAGTGCTTTTCTTATATTTAAGTAATTGCTGCTTGTTTGCTCTGCTTAATGTCTATAATCTTTGCTGACGTCTGATTTTATTGTGTTAATTGGATTCTTGTGTGCTTTCTGCTTCTTGCGTTTTAAAAAAAACCTTAACTATGCAGCCTTTGTCTCGCTCCATCATATCTGGTATTTCCTTCATACATGCAAGCCGTTTGTTTTTAATTTTTTTGGTTGTGGTGTTACTTGCAGGTTGTAAGGCGGAAGTCAGACGACGAACAGTTTCTTGTGTTTGCGAGGAAAAGAGCTGGCCATATTTGCGACCAATCATTTGTTGTCACGCTGATTGTGGTATGGGAAGCTATTACTAAACCATATGCTGATGCGATGTACAAGTATTTAGTTTCTGCACTAAATGAATATGCTTTTACGACCCAGAGACGCTGTTGCACTAATGAAAGGTTTGTTGTTCCTCGTGGATTCTATTTTATTTTGCTCTTTGACTTTTACATTCTCTCGCGTTATGAAGGGCATATTCCTTCCATCTATCGAGAGCGACTGTGTGCTTGCTGCTATTTCTAAAGCTCCTTATCGTATTTTAGTAAGACATGCATGTGTCAAGGCGCGGACACAGGTAGTCAAGGAGCCTCATTTTCCTTTGGCTGTTCATGGAGTATGTTCGTCAATGGATGCAAGTTTTCGAGGAGTGCAGAGGCCCGCAAGTTCAGAATGCAGGATCCGCAAAAGGTGTGTGCATTTTCGTTACTTAGAGACGAGAATGCATGATGTATCCAGTGGCGCTGAGTGTCTTTTAGCGCTGGCTTCATTTAATGAGTTGATAAATTTATTGCAGGTTTGAGTTTATTGAGTTCATAAGCGCTGAGTATAGAACAGGGTGTTTCTCATTAATGTTTCTGCTGGCGTGAGTCAACATGATAAATATCCTTTTATGAAATTAATGCACATGGTAGGAATTTCGTTAGATTGTTCTTGGGTTTTCTGCAGTACGGGCCCGACATGTGCGTTTCTTTGGTTTCGTTCTCAGGAGAAAGATATGCAGCAAGTGCTGGATTTGCTGGCTGATCATGTTTCTCCTTTACTCAAAAGGTGCGCGCCCCAGACGTTTGCGAATATGGTACGTCTTCGTATCTCATCTCGTGAGTTTTTATTGGAATATGCTCCTGCCATAAAGTATCATTGTTGGCCAGTTGCCGCAGTTTATCCTTCTCACCGCGTTCTTGTTTAGACCCACCACGAGAAAGAAGGCTCGGCCTGCCGCATAGGGAATAACCTTGGCAGGCCCTTTTCAGGCGTGACAGCTTGTGTTGACTTTTGCGCTCACAGCCACAAGGACATGCATGACATGACGAACGGGACGACAGTGGTATGGGCTCTTCTAGTTCCGAAATATACTAGTGCGAGTGCGGTGAAAAGTTTCTCGGTCTTAGCGATTCGGTCTTTTCCATGCGCGATTTTCATGCACAGCGAAGATTTGCTTATACCGTTTACGGAAGGTTTCTCTCGTTCATGTAGCATATGTGAGATAGATCACGTGGTATATACGCGACGCAGCCTATCGTATGCGGCATCGTTTACACGCGAGCCATTGTGAAACATTGTTTTTGGTCTTTCTGCAGATAGCTCGTTCGCATCTTCGCCGTGGCATACTTTGGTGGTTGTCCGTCTTGCTTTGCGCATGGCCTGCCATTGTCTCTCGTTGTGTAAATCTTGATCGAAATCCTGCCGCTGGTTTATAGAACTGGGATTTCTTAGCATGGCGCTGATCTTTTTACTGCAATTTGAGCACTTTGTATTAAATATCTTTCTCTTTTTTTTTTTCGAATTTCGTCATTACGCGTTTGGGTTAAGGTTGCATACCGCGGCCGCGTTTT
Source organism: Craspedacusta sowerbii (assembly GCA_003687565.2). Taxonomy (NCBI): domain Eukaryota; kingdom Metazoa; phylum Cnidaria; class Hydrozoa; order Limnomedusae; family Olindiidae; genus Craspedacusta; species Craspedacusta sowerbii. The sequence goes on from QQSS02132963.1 coordinate 5,857, forward strand.
GACCGAAACTGGTCTCCTTGATTGCTGAGTAAATGTTTATTTAGGTTTGCACTTTACTCAAGCCAGACTGCGATTCGCGGGACGATGAGCAGTTTCATGTGCTGCCGCTCTACCAACTGCTCGATGGCGAAGGAAGCGTTGAACCGCCCAACTACTTCATACCGGGTCATTTGCCGTCTAGCAAGCTGCACGAACCGACACACGACCGTGATCCACTGCTGTCGCCTGTCGGCCGTGCTGAGAGTGTGGACGGAACTGCGCGCGTGAAAGTGGAAAGCAATTCACATACAAATGCGAATTTGGAGTCACAATCGGCCGCCTTTTTAAGTCATGCCAATAGTCCTGCTGCCAGAGCCGACACCGAAGATTTGGTTGAATCAGTGCCTGGGAGTGTGGATGTCATGCTTGATTACTCCTCGCTTCAGAGCTCACTCGAGAAAGAAAGTCCAGTCAACAGTCCGGTACAACCTGAGAAATGCCGCTTGAAAAACTTTCCGCTGTCTAGCAACGTAGGACTTGAATCATTATTGCCCTCGGAAAGAATTCATCCTACAGCGACTGTTAAAGGCTACCCTCTGGGCGGCCTTTCTAACATTAGTTGTGTTCCGAAGTTTGTTGACGAACGTTTTGTGCCATCTCTATTAAACTATGCGTTATATGAATTTCGGCGTCGCTCTGGAGGAAAGTCCTGTGAGTCAGTTGCAGAAAAGCGGCCTCGCTTGCATTTCGTAGACGACATGAACGTTCCAGTGTTTCGCCAACACTGGAATGCGTTTCAACACCAAGAGCTCAAGGGAATGTTTGCTGCGGATAAATTTAAAACGATATGTCAGCAATCCAAAAGATCTGCGGTGGGAGAGAAGTCTAGTTATGGTAGTGCGGAAGATTTTTTCGGAAGCGAAAAAATCTCGAACTCGAATTTCGAGTCGCCGGACAATACGTTGAATCCGGAGTTTGTGTCGGAGGCTGCCCTTACGCAGGATATGGGTGGCGTTGCTATAGCACTTGACCACGGTTCGTTCTTGATCGAGTGTGCGAGGCACGAGGTACATGCTACTACGGCACTCCGCAATCCTCAAAGGAAGTCTCCGACGCGCATCAGCATGGTTTTCTATCAGCACAAATCTCTCGATCGCCGGAACCATGGTTACGATTTCTGGCAAGAGAAGATGAAGCGCCGCGAGGAGCAAAAGTTGGGAGAGAATGTATCCGACCTGAAGCGGCCATGTGACGACATGCCGCAGTTTTTGGATTTCTCAATGCCGGCCGATATTGCAGGATCATGGCGAAGCTCGCACAATAATTTGTGTATCGGCGAGGCTCTAGTCAGACAGGAAAGGTTGACAGATGAGGGGATCAAGGACTCAGAACACGTGGGAACGCGTGACATCTCCATGCCCAACCTGCCATTCCCGTAATGTGCCGACTTCCTTATATGTATATAATTTGCTATTCTCTCTTTCGTTCTCTCTCTCTCTCTTTCTCTCTCTCGTTCTCTCTCTCTATATATATATACATGCATATATATATATATATATATATATATATATATATATATACATGTATGTATGTGCTTCTTAATCTTTCGTGACTTCGTGCGCTCGCTCCAGAGTCGTTTCCTAGTGAATACTCCGTGAACAGCGCCAAAACCGCTGGTGCAGCTTAAATTGGTTGAATTGAGCGCTTTTTGCCGGATACCATGGCGTTTGCTTCTCGAGCTTCTAGGTCAGCCTCGGCAGTCTGTCATATTGTGCAGCAAGAAAATTATGCGGCTTTTTTCATGTCATACGAAACCTTAAGTTGAACTAAAGTTTCCTTGTGGTTGCGAGTCGCCTTATATATACAAGACGCCGTTGTTTTATTTGGTCGCAGATAGCGCGAACTCGACAAGGTGTTCGTTGAAAGTTTGTATCTAGAGCACCTATAAGGCGGTTATCTGAACGACTTCATAATATGTGATGAGTTTTATTATTGGTTTATTCAACTTTGGGATTTTCAGACATGGCAAACATTGGCCGAAGTCGCTTGATAGTTCTAATTTATGGTCATCGTTTGGATGTAGGAGTTGTCCCTGTAGTCGGTTGCATTTCCGGTAAATAATTTTGGGAGTTGACGGGGTAGTCAAGAAGTCATGGCTGGCGTTCTCTTATGTAAGCATGCTTGCGGCTTCATCTTGCTCGCTAGTACGAGGCGACGTTTATGCGCGTATCACTTTCTTACTTTTTATCTCAGCTATTAAATCGAGTTCTACTCGTCTTTGAGATTTCCATCAGTTTGATGGAAGGGCCATTCAGGTGTGATTTGCTCGATCGTCTCGAGCTTCCTTGTCCTTCCACGTCGTCCTCAAAGAAATCATGAATTTTTTTCCTGGCCATGTGTATATAGTGATGATGATGATGGTGGCGATGACACCACGGTAAAACGCCAAACTGATTTAACTGTGAGCATACCCCTTTATAAGTTGATCGCATCACTTCCATTGCTCGTTCAGGACTTTTTCAATCTCAGCTTAAAGTGAGGAGGCTGTTAACATTTGACGAGAAGGAATGCACGGTTTACACGAAAATTGTACTTGATTTTTGTTGTATTTATAGACAGTGAAGACCGGGATGGTGTTTTGAATCTCAGCTCACACCTCAAACATTACTCACCACAGGAGTGACGAACAGCAGCAATCCACAGCCTCAGCTCTTTCACATGCCACCATACATGGCCAGGATCCAAACATACGTAAAGACCAAACAGTACCATGTAAGGAGCATTTAAATTGAGCGCCAGAGACAGTAAGCTATATTACGGCAGGAACCATCCAAGCAAACTTCATTCAAGTAAATAGCTATAAGTCACAACACGCGTTGTCTCTCGACTCAAGTACGACGCACAACATGGTGTCAGAAGTGGGATCATGAGCGATCGACCGAGTGCGAAAAGCTGAATAATCGAGGGAACGGACGGGACCGAGTAATCGGACCGCAAAGAAAATGGCCTCTGGCACTGGCATCCCGGCACCAGGCCAAATGGAGATGAAGGGATATGTCTGTCGGTTTTGGGAATTTTTCACGCAAGAAGCTGTGTGGATGGCGCCTATTTCAATGGCAGCAACTAAGGGTAACAGAGTTGTGGATTGCCAGATCGATATTGGTGTCACATGCAACTTCATACCATGAAATCTCGTATGCAAGCTGAAAGAAGATGGCGATCCCCAACTAGAAGAGACTCACACAAGACTGCGAATGTTAGACGGGTCAATTATCGAGCTGATGTGGATTTTGACTACGCGCTGCGGCTACTATGGAACTAAAATTTCAGGTGATCAAAGCGAAGCGCAGCTGGCTACTATCAGCATCGGCAAGCCTACAACTTTGGCTCGTCACGCTAAACGCGAAGCAAGTCCACAGCTGCGAACAAGCAAGTCAACAATCGGGAAAGGCAAGCAAAAGTCAGAATTCGAGGCTAAGAAGTATGGTTGTCGTCAAAAAAAACGATACTAGATGCAAAAAGATGGCTTCTGGCAAGTGAAGCTCGACGAAGAGAGCTCGTATCTTACGACTTTCTGGACCCCCTGTGGAAGTGCTCGTTGGTTAAGGATGCCATTCGGAATCAGTCCGGCACGCGAGGAGTACCAAAGGCGCCAATCAGAGACACTACAGAAGATGCAATAGAGGATCATAACAACAATTTGAGGGCGCAACTGCAACGAACCCAAAAAGTTGGACTTCGATTCAACTCGAGCAAAATTTGGCTGCGCTTATCTGAAGTATATGGAACACCTGATAACAGCCGACGGCCTAAAACCCGATCCAGCCAAAGTTCAGGCCATTACTGAGATGGAATGACCCACCGATATCAAACCGATGCAACGATTCATGGATTTCATAAATTACCTATCCAAGTTCATGCCTCGCCTGTCAACCGTGTGCGACCCAATCCGAAAACTCTCCTGTAAAGACACCGAGTGGATTTGGGGACAAGAACAAGAATGCGCTTTCAAAGAAATAAAACGCATGGCAACTAGGGCCCCTTTACCTTGCAATGCGATGCAAGCAAAGCAGGTCTCGGTGAAGCATTATCACAGGAAGGCTTTCCAGTTGCTTACTCATCGCGGTCAATGACCGCAACAGAGCGGAACTATGCTCAAATCGAAAAGGAATACCTAGCTATCGTTTTTGCCTGTGAAAGGTTCGACCAATGCATTTACGGAAGAACAATTTTCGCGGTACATACAGACCTTAAGCCACTCGAGACAATATTCGAGAAGCCTCTTACAGCACCAAAGAGACTGCAGTGCATGCTTCTGAAATTGCAAAAGTACAATTTAAAGGTAGGCTGCAACAAGGGAGCACAAATTCATCGTTGATATGCTATCCAGGGCAAACTTGCAAAACGTGCGTATGATACAATCTAAACAAAAGGATGTGATAACAGTCGAAAGTTTTGAGGAAGTAAACGCCATGGAATTCACAAGAGTTACGGACGAGCGTTTTGCACAAATGAGAAAGCTGACGAGCGATGACAACCAAGTGCTGACACTGAAAGCGACGATTCTCGCTGGTTTGCCGGGCAACAAGGATGAAGCTCCCATCGAAGCACGGGGATATTGGTCTTCCCGGGATGAAATGGCCGTGCATAGTGCAATCGTGTTTCGTGGTAACAGAGTCGTAGTCCCAAGGCTACTGCGACACAAAATTCTTGAAAGAATCATTCAAGCCACCTCGGGGCTGAGGCATGCTTAAGAAAAGCCAGGGATGTCTTATACTGGCCAGGCATGGCAGCCGAAATTAAAGATTTCATTGCTGCTTGCGAGACCTGTAACAAGTTTCTCACAAGTCAACAAAGAAAACTCTGATGTGCCACCCAGTACCGTCCCGACCATGGAGTAGGTTAGGGATGGATATTTTCACCATCAAGGAAAAGAGTTATTTAATGACGGTAGACTACTACTCGGATTTTTGGGAAGTTGACGAGCTACCAGCAAGTCCCAAATCCAAACACGTTCAAATGCCGAGCGAACTTCCGCGTTTTGGCATTCCCGATGTAGTTGTTGGAGTCAGTTTGACTCATCATTCCGATCATTTGCTGCAGACTGGGAGTTTGGGGTCACGTTGGCCGACCCGTATGATAGCCAGTCCAACGTTAAGGCGGAGTCAGCAGTAAAAGTTGCCAAAACCCTTCTGAAAAAGCAAAAGATCAAAACAAAGATGTGTACAAAGCGTTTCTAGACTGGCGGGATACGCCAACTGCAGGGATTGGAAGCAGCCCAGTCCAAAGAATGATGGCAAGAAGAACGAAGACATTGCTCCCAACCGTTGAAGCACTACTCTATCCGGCGACTCTAGCCAATGTCAAGAAAAGAATCTCGAGAAAGAAGCACAAAATCCAGTGCCAGTACGATAAAACCGCCAAATACCTACCTCCGTTGAGCGTTGGAGAGGTAAAAAGGATGAAGCCCATCCCCGGAGATACGTCACATACGTGGAGAAGAGGCCGATGCCTTACGCAGCTAGACAAGCGCTCATACATCGTGAAAGTGGGCGGAAGAGCCTTTCAAAGGAACAGAAAATTCATCAGAAAAACAGACAAGAAATGACCTCGGAAGAGGAATCCAAAACAGAGGTCGCATTCCGATGGTAGCAACAACGGCCATCGAAGCAACGGCCACGGAACCGCAAACTGCAGTTACGATAAGCCAACACGGTGCGATCGACCAAGAAACAAATCTGTATAAGGGAACCATGCGTGAAGAGCAAAATCCCGGAATGGCGACGAGATCTACTGGGGCTGAGAGAAAAACGCAAAAGCCTTTAAGATGCGCGGAGTTTTTTGAAGAAGTAGTAGCTCGGCGTAAACGGACATTTCATATCGTTGAGAAATCTGAAGTGTGTTATGTTTCTCTTAGGATATCTAAACATGTATGTAAGCGCCTTGAAAGTTTGTACTGGAGGATGTTGTGGATCTTCGCTCACACCTCAAGCATTATTCAAGTGAATAGCTAGAAGTCACAACACGTGTTGCATCTCGACTCAAGTACGACGCACAACAGATTGACATGAAACTCCACGAAGACGGTTAACTACTGGGCGATTACACATCGAACGCAAAAAAACATCGTGGCTGGAAATGATGGTAGTGATTACCGCTATCGCTTTGCTGGAAAGCTCGCGTGAATAATAGAAGCATTACCTTTGTCAACGGCGAACCTGTCAATCCTACAAGAAACACACAAACAACACGTTCAAGTGGTTACAGGGAGGCCAACCAGGATACAGACAAGCAGATGCAGCTCATGCAAATTTGTCGATTCTCAGAGCTTCAAACCTGTGTATAATTCACTTAGGTGTTTTCCTATCATCTAGCACTTAAACTACCTAAGCAATGCCCATTCAATATCAAAGATAGGGCTTTAGATGAATGTCTTTTCCAGGCACTATCTAAAGCAACTCTGACATCCTAATGCCCCATCAGATGTTCTTACTATAAGTGCCCATCAATTTTATTTCGTTGGCTATTATTATATGATCTTCACACGGTCTCTACATGGTTTCAAGAACTGTGAAAATGGTGCTAACTCAGAGACCTCCTGCAACTAACTTGAAGAAAATTTTCTTGAAAAAGTGCATTAGTTGGTGTACGCAAAACAGCTGCTGCAAGCAGCAGGTAGTGAGCTACTTACAGCGACAGAAACGCAATTGCGGGTTTTTATTTATCGCACTCGTGGATGTCTTATCATCAAATCGGTCGAGTGAAGAGGTAAATTGCCTGATCTTGAATGCAGGCTTCGTTAATATCAAATATCAAGAACGTTACGTCAAATGGTGAGATAAAATATTCATGGCTAGAACCAACAGAAAATTTCTTGTCGTAAAAATGCTTGTCAAGGACTATTTTAAAATCAGAAGAATCGGTTATTATGATTTCTATAGTGTCAATGGTAAATATTCATGGCTAGAAGCTACCGCGAAATCCATACTCTAGGAATGTGTTTGCTATGGACTATTTTAAGCTGAAGAATCGGTTATTATGACTTGCGTCAGTGTTCTATCAGTTCTCATCAAGGAGCTTGTCCTAATTAAGTCATCAGCCCGCATGGAGAATGTTCATCAGTAACTTGATACTTACTTGCACTGAACATCTATAAGCAGATCTATCGTAGTTCTAATTTTGTCGGTATGAGTAGAGGCTTCATTGAGCCCTTATTTATTGCGAAAGAAAGGTATTGACAGCTCCTCCAAAAGACTCATCGAATAAAGAAGTGTCGTCCAGCGAATTCATGTTTCCCTGCAAAGCAATGGCTTATAGAAATTTATTGAGCCACTAATAATTACTGAGAAAAACAGTTACATTTATAAAATAATTCAATTATGTGGCATAAGAAATTCAAAGGCAAGAATTACCACAGACAAGAATACTCCTCATATAAGCGGAAAATGAAACCGCAGAGGTCCAGCAAAGGCACTAAACAGTATTCAAAACACGAGAGTGTTTCCGAATTTTCGCTTGCCATTAATAAGCTTCTTACGGGCAAAAAATGTCCTAGTATTCAAAATAAGCTTTGTACATACACTCCTCAAAATTTGACCACGATAACGAAATCACAACAAGCTTCTGGAGTTACTGCAAAACAATAGAGAAAACAGCAAAAAGGTAGATCGACATTTAGTAAACAAGTTTGCAAATTATTTTTTCTAATAGCTTTCGGTGAAAGTGGTAACTCAAGCATCTTTGCCTTTCCACCTTGGATGCCTGTACTTCAGAATCCATACAAAAGCTGCAATCTGAAACCACCTACTTATAAAGAGAGATGCACGATTGTTGACAAGATGAAATCGACCGGTTCTCCATGTCCCTTGAACCAAATATCAGTTCTTGTTTTCAAACGTTGCCCGTACCTACGCAGTTACGTCACTGCTATCTACGCCGCAGTCTGGTCGTCAAAGCGTATACCAACATTATGGCGTAAGGCAGTAACATTTCTTCCGCATAAGCAAGGGAGCGATTTGAGTCCGGAAAACTTTCTACCAACAACCCTCGAAACAGTTACCCTGAAAATATTCACTTCGCTACTTCGTAATCGCATGTACTTCCTACTGATTGAAAACCATTACGCCGAGAGAGAGTAACGTTCAAAAAGGATTCATTCCAGGAATGAGCGGAACTTTTAGACTAAAGCAGAGAAGTGTTGTAATCACACTGATAGATCTTAAAAATGCATTCAGGGAAGTGCAACACCGGCTAATCGACTCCATACTTGAATACCATCATATGCCTAATGAAGTTTGATCGATAATTCGCAATCTTCATTCAGACTTCGGAACTGCGGTTGTAACGAACTCGTATGTAACGGACTTTATTCCGGTTCGTAAAGGTGTCCTGCAAGGTGATTGCCTCAGCCTCCTGATAATAAATGTGACAATTCACACTTTCATCAAGTATATAACATCTCCACCCTTTAAACAGTTTGTATTTAAGTTATCGAACCTATTCTCGTGCCGGCACTGGTATCGATTCGCAGATGACGCAGCAAAGTGGGTTCCAGTGAGTCGGAGAACCAGCCTCTTGTAAATGCCTTTTCTCGATGGTGTGCCTGGAGCGGGATGGTAGTTCGAGTCGATAAATGTTACACCATGCAATTCCAATCAAATGTTTTCAAAAACAACGAAAGAGTGCAACCAGTGATCATTGGAGAATCGTTTGTCTACATTGGACGACATTTCGACTTCCTTATGTCTGGCACGATCCATAAGCAAAAGTTAGTTGATTCCTTCACTACACTAATGGACCGTGTAAGCAGCCTTCCTCTGCATCCACGATTCAAGCTCCTAATTTATCAACGATTTCTTCCTCTCAAAAATCAGTTGGGACTTGATGGCTTCTGATTTGTCTGAAGCATGGGTCAAAAAGATTCTCGACTGCAAGGTAAGGCAGCACATTCGGCTGTGGCTAGACATGTCAAAGCTGCACCCTAGATACAGTCACCCTTACCCGAAATAAATACGGATTGAATGTTGGTTTTGGCACGATTTTTTCAATGTCAAGTGACATATCGTCAGCGTCTGAAGTCATCGAGGAATCTCGACGTAGTATCTATATACTACAGCACTAGTTATAGGAAAAACATCCGCCCTGATTGCTACACGTCAGCACAAGCAGCAATAAAAGATATTCGGAAGACGTCAGAAGACCCAATTCCTACAAAACTTACGACCCAATCACTAGTTTTCAAATCAATTTGGGATCAAGGTCTCCCGACGGGTACAAGATACTGGTCTTCAGTCTGCGAGAAGATGTCGCGTTCTATTTACAACTTCGCTATACGGTATCTAAGCAACAGTTTTCGAAACCGTAGCAACACCCACAACGGGGAACCGCTCGTAATCCAAACTACCACCACAAACACTGGGCAATGTTGTTGGAGTACGCAAGCAAGCACTAAAGGAAGGCAAATGCAACTGGAGGGCACGAATCCGTCCTCCATAACCTAAGCAAGGCAGTGGCCACTGTTCCATACGTTACCGTATACAGTAACCTAAAGGACAGCGAACTTTTTATGTCACCATATGCAGTAAGCGGGGAGCCCCTTAGACCAGAATTGATTGTAACAAAAGGATCCGATATGTTTGTAATGGAATTGAGAATCGGTTTGGAGACTAACTTGTCCAGTGATGCCGTCAGAAAGCAGCTCCATTACGAGGACCTACTTAAAAACAATAAACTCGGATGGCAAGGTGAGGTTCTTATACCTCTCTATGGGTGTTAGCCGAGTCCGATCCGAGAATGGCTACAAGAAATCGACTTGAAAGAACGAGAAGTTCTGTACACGATGAAAAATATCAAGAACGTGTGCTTGCGCAGCGGTAATTTCTTAGTTTGTCTATAACAGAAAGTCAGTCAAGTCAAGAACGTTTTTTTAAATAGGGGGTTACTTTCGTGGATGGTATTTAAAAACTTTTTGTCAATAATAGTTGGTGTAATAAGTTCCACTTAAGGAAAGATTTTAAGCCTCATACTTCATCATGGAATGCATCAGCTCCGGATTATCCATTGTCGGGGCCCAGGCCCAACATTTAGGAAGGGGCCCTTCACCTTTCAGGATAATTACTACTACTACTACTACTAATACTAATACTAATGCTACTACTACTACTACTACTACTACTACTACTACTACTACTACTACTACTACTACTACTAC
>QQSS02133074.1:0-16043 GCA_003687565.2 Craspedacusta sowerbii
TATATATATATATATATATATATATTATACATATATAATATATATATAATATATATAATACATATAATATATATATATATATATATATTATAATGTATATATAATAAAATATATATATATAATATAATATAAATATGTACACGTAGTTTGACAGTACTAGTATTGAAGCTCTGGTACCCCACATAGCACTGTACGTGGTGTGTTACCATTACACACGGATCATTTAGCAGAGTAAGAATAAGCAAAATGATTTCTTCAGGCGTACAAATGGGTTACCAGTTGGGCTACATGGCTGTAACTTCGAAAGGCACACTTACGTTTTCTTGAGCTCCTTTATTAACTTGAATACATGCCAGTCCCGAGTAGAACAACCAAAGCTTTGTTTCTACATATGATCTTCAACATCAAAGTTCGAGTCAATGTATAAACCATGTACGCTTTCAAAGATGAGTGGATTGCTATAATCATAGGGACATCGTATGGAGCTAAATCGGTTTTGAGTAGAGAGCTCAGATCATGCCAGTTTGGCCAAAAGGTATCTATTCTCCAATAACGTGAATCGTTGATATGAGGATGCGAAAACATGCACATCGATCATTCGCGATGTTCTTGTAGACGGAGCACTGAAGTGATGATTAACGAACTAAAATACACATCAATACAATACACACCAGCAAATCAACACTTAATATGAATGTTGTGCCTGACGGTATCGAACGACTAGCGTGAATCATAAAAAACTTCTGTAAATTTATTTTTCTTCATTCCCGTTACAAATGATTTGCTTGATCAGGCTAACATGTTCGTGACTCCTGAAGTGTTAAAAAACTTGGGCAATTAAATTTTGTTATGCTAGGTTCGAGTTATTTGTCGCATACTACACCGCCATTTCGAAGTAAGGCAATAGGGCGGTAGTTCAAGCACACACCCGCACGGCTAGATTTACACACCAAAATGACAGAAGTTTCAAGGAATCTCGCGCCGGCAGATTAGGTATGCTTGCCGATATAATCGCAGATTACAATTCTCCTGGAGGTCACCGCTTAAAAACGAAACTTTATTTAGCCCATTTAAGAATTAAGTTCATAGGTTGTAACTTTTGTTCCTGACTGCCATGGCATATGACAGCGTTTTTATGTCAAGAGATGAGTAGTGAAATATTTTCACAAGCACCTTTCAGAGCTAGTAAGAACTTAGAAGATACCTTGGTATTGAAAGTTGCTTTGCCAGCTCATTGGAATGTTCAGTTATAGACGCAATAAACTGTGTAAGAGACCAAGGGATGTGTCTTCATCCTCGCTCGATTTTTCAAAGCCATCGACATCGTAGTAGTAACTCTATCGATCATGATAAAGGTTGACTGTTTGATCTGGAATTTTATGAAGGAATTTTTCTTTTCGCTCTATGTTCGTGTAATTTCCATGTTAAAGAAATCAATTCTTTCTGCAGAGGATGTTGAAATTTCTTGGATGAAATTTCCTCATGGACTTGGCGCGCAAGCAGCCCTGGATTGTCTAATAGGTCCAGAAGGCCAAAGTTTAGGGGCACCGCGTACGAAAAGGGTCCCCAGAAAAACACTCAACATTTTTTGTATCTCTGAGCTGTATCACCTGTATCATCTCTGAGCTTCGTTAGGTTTGGTATGCACATTCATCCTCTGTTTTGGTGTGAGTGGTAGTGCCAGTAGCAATTACTATAAGCTGTCCGTTCTAGACGCGTAATGCAGTGTGTTGCAGCTGCTATATCGAATTAGCAGAGCATAGACTGGCCTTCGGAGAAGCTGACGAGAAATTTGAGTTATTGCAGCTTGTAGCTAAATATTATCCATTTTTGGCAAGTCATATTTCTAAACATTGTAGTATTGGTAAAGACAAGGTTTTATACCTATAAAATGCAATTTGTTTTGTAAGGAACTAGTAAAAATACCAAGTGATAAGTCACGCAACTATCATAGATGTAATACGCTTTGCTGGATATTTTAGCACATCGCTTGATTCAACACCTGATCTGTCGCCCTAAATCAGTTGAGTATCATATAAAGACATGTATCACCAGTAGATACGAAGCCAGCTGATTTTTTTGTTACGTTTCTAGCGTTAGAAAGCCATACAGAAGGGCAAATGTCTCTAACAGTACCGCATTGCTTACGTGAGGAGCGCAAGCTAGATATCGCGAAGAGTTGTGGATAGTCTTATGATAAGCTCTGCTAACCTGTATGGATGGTATAAAGGGATGCAACAAAAAATCTTGGAGGAAAATAAGATTGCTGTCTTTTTTCGGCGTCTTAGGCACTAACTTATTCTTATTGGCTGAAATTCTGTTGACTGCGATCCAATAAAAGTAAATAGCTTTTCAACTGTCCAGATAACTTACATTTTTTTTCTCGAGCTCGACACTTCAATGGGGGATTTCTTTTCAAAAATTGTTTGCGATGAAGGGCTATAATTTCAGAAACTATATGGGAAGCAAAGTGGAAATCATCAAGCTCCGCAATGAAATAATATGGGAATATAATGAAAGCTCTAGATGATATTGCTGAAGATCAAACTCAAAATAAGAAAACTAAGTTAGAAGCAGCCAAGTCTTGCAATTAAGATGGAAGAGCTCGATTATGTTTTCATGTGGCTATGCGAGAAATTTTACAGCATTTCCGCCGCAGAAGTAAAGCTCTCCAAACCAAAGAGTGCAATCTGGCGGTTGCACTGATCATTATCAGTCACTCGAAATATATCCAAAAAAGAATTTCCGAAATCTGAGACAGCTATAGCTAAAGGCTATAAGCCAACCACTGATTATAGATTATAATCGTCGAGAGAGCAAGTTTTTGAAAAATAACGAATGCTGGCCGGAAAAGTCAAATTTAGTGCCAGGGATCATTTTTGCATGACAATATATGACCCCATTTTTCATACTTATCAAACCCAAGTCCAGGGAAGTGCAGAAGTGTACAAAAGTGTATAAAACATCATCATCGAGAGGGCAAATTCAGAAAAATAATAAATGATGCCTTAGCTGAAAAAGCCAAATTCAGTGCCAGTGATCACTTTTGCATGACAATATATAACCCCATTTTTCATGCTTGTCAAACTAAAATCCAGAGAAGTGCAGAAGTGTACAAAGTGGTGGCAGATAAGCTTGCATTTTTGAGTGATTTGGATTTTTCTGTGGAAGAATATGTGCAATAATCTGAGAACGTGTTAAGGAATATCGTGAAAATCTTTGATATGAATCTTTGTGTAGAATTTCAGGAGGTACGTTTCAAAAACACAGGAGCCCCCGAAAAGTTATGGGCCTGGGGCCCCAAATGGTCATAATCCTGCCCTGCGCTAAATACTTTTCCATGACCAGAAAAGCACCCTCTTACCCTGCTGTCAAAGTTTTTTCGTTGTAGTATGCTACAACTTTCCTATTCGATGCTGTCAAAAAAAAAATGCAGCTAATCGACGCGAATTCAAATTCTCTTGAGAACCATGTAAGCAACCATTGAATTGAATTTTTGCTGTTTCAGTGCTAGATCCAAAAGTTTGGACAGATGTTACGTAAGGAACTTGTGCTTCTCGGTGTAGCTAGCTCTTTATTCATATGACTTCTGTCTTTTATTCTTTCTTTCCATTATATGCGCGCTTGAGTACTAAGCATAAATAAGTACCAGAGAATGGCCTCTTCTTTGCATCTTAAGTTAGACAGTTCAGTGTTGCGTCTGTGGATAATCCTATGCAAACGTGATGGAATCGCTGCCTGCAATATTTTAGGATAATGCTTACACAGAAAAGTAAGCATTTGACTTGCAGTTGTTCTAAGATGCACTTAGATTCAATTTTCCATCATAATTTGTGTTGATTGGGGTTGCTTAATCCGCTCCATTTACGTTACCGATTTTCAACATTTCCCTGGATGAGTAGTAGCCCATTTTATTTGGTCTATGGTTCTTCACGGTAGGACAAGTCCAGAATAAAGGGTTCTAGTTGCTTCTAGAAGATTTAGATATTTTTTTTAATCTAGATATAATTCTAATATTCTTTAATGTAATTGACTCGACCATGCTTATGTGGTTACTCCATGATAAGTACTAAAAATATATAGCGCGTAAGCGCTTGACGAAGTACGTGCGACTGATATTCTTACCTCTTATAGGTATATCGGGGTATGATGTCTGTAGAATCAACTCATTTTCTGGGTAATGGGAAATTTTATTTCGCAGGCTGGTCCATTGCACTGACAAAGAGTCGTTACTACTTCAAAATTTAGCAATATTGAAAGAACATAATTATAGATACGTTTTTGCACGTGTTAAGTTTAATTCATTCCTGGCGCCGAAGAAAAATGAGGCAACCGTGCTGTCACGGCACCTGGGGTCCTTAACTCATTGGGACCCTGGCAGTAACCAAGTCTACCGATGAAAGCACGGTACTCGTGCTAGCCTGGTCTCGCTGCTTGCCACTACGCTGGTGTTACTTGCACGTTTGATATCACGTAGTTACGGATACTTTTAGGACCAAATGCACTACGATTATACGAATTTAAAATCAAAACAAAAGAGCAGCTGTTGTATTTGGTGAATGAAAATTTGATAAGCCTCAATTCCAGTACCAATGACATACGTGCAGGTGAATATGCTTTTTGTTTCTTTATGAAGTGAGTTGTTTCAAGTGCACTCAAAATGCTTGCAAGCCATCAAATGTTTTAGAAAACTTCTCTTGTAGGTTGGGGACTCGGAAATGATGGCATGGCATAGTTGTTATGGCATGCGTATACCCAAATGAATTTCTGCACCAGTGTTAATCTTTAGCTTGAGATGGTTTGATTTTTTCTGTCTTAGGAACTGAAGAGACTCTGTGCTTCATTAACTATAAAGATGTTTTAGGTTATTATCATGTGTAGAAAAAAGCGATGTTTCTGTTTCAAATTTTGGAAGAAAAATGAAGTCACCTCCTCAGAAAGTTGCTTATCTCCGACAAGCCACTATAGATTGCCAATTAGCAGTTATAAAAACTTCCTGACTAGAAGCAAACATGGTACAGCTAATGTAAAAAGCGGGTTAAAAGAAAAAAGTCAGGGAAAAGTTCTTCAGAATAGTTGTTTGCATCATGAAGAATCTGCTAGTGGCTTCAAAAGGGGCAGCACAGAATTCTCATCAAACGTGCTGGATAAATCACAGCTTACAGGAACAAAGTTTAGGAAAAATGGTGCTGGGCAAGTAAGGCCAAAGTTTAAATATGGAAAGCTTGCTGAGCAGCCTCCAACATGTGCCAGCAATAGAAGCTCTAGCCCTGCGAGTGACTACTCAAGATCTGTATTGAACTCTCCTGGTCACACCAAGATGTTGCATGCCAGTGCAGTTGCCAGCAGTCTTGGTTCAGACCTTGGCACTCAATTGATGTCAACTGTTGCTGATGATTTAAGAGTTATTGATTATGATATTTTCAGAAACTTTGAGTTTCCCTTTGAGAACTTAGTCTTTGAAGGAGGTGGGAATAAAGGCATGGCCTATGTTGGTGCTCTAAAGGTTTGTCTCTTCTATT
Organism: Craspedacusta sowerbii; assembly: GCA_003687565.2. Taxonomy (NCBI): domain Eukaryota; kingdom Metazoa; phylum Cnidaria; class Hydrozoa; order Limnomedusae; family Olindiidae; genus Craspedacusta; species Craspedacusta sowerbii. The sequence goes on from QQSS02133074.1 coordinate 5,523, forward strand.
TTTGGTTCCAGATGTTCAATGTTTTGTACATAAGAAATTAGCCATAGTTATTCAATGCATTGATTTGGTTTTGCATTTTTTTTTTAAATGAAATGTATGTGCCTCTCTTTATGCTTGGATGTTTGCTTTAAGCTTTATCTATAGTCACTCTACAGTAGTCCGATAGGTTTAGACTATGGCTATGACTAAGTGGCTCTATCGTTACTCACCTTCTACGGTAGTTTGTCAGAGGTTATGTAATGATGCAGCAATGTCTTCTCTCGTATGTCTTGTGTATGGATGTGTGTTTATAGTTACTGCATTACTCTATTGTACTAAGGTACTGCCTACCACAGCCCAGTACTATATTTGGTTAGTATTCATTCAGCAACTAAGTCATTTCTCCAAACATTTCAACAGGTTCTGGAGGAAGCTGGAATTGCCAGAAAGATTAAACGTGTTTGTGGCTCCAGTGTTGGGGCCATTACTGCTACCTTAGTTGCTGTTGGATGTACTTCTGAGAATTTGCAAGAATTCTGCGAAGGAGACCTGAAGGAAGTTTTGACAGGTTAGAATTAATTGCTCTAGTGTTAACATATTTCTAGACCTGACATGATGTATTGTCATAATCATAATGTATTGACATGATATAATGTCTTTATATGCCCAATCCTATTGGCATGTGATATAATTATTGGCATAGTCGGATTGCAAAGGTGTGCCTCCTTCTGTTGCTGAGTCTTAGTTACTTTACTGAGACATAGAAGTTTTGTGAACTGCTGGCTGCAGATCGGAATGTTGTAAATGAATGCTGACTGATTTTCCTAGCCGAGGAGTAATCTTCAATTTCAGTGCACATTAAGTTGTAAGGAAATTATTGCTACTGCTTGAATGCAATATATTTTAGTAATAATACAGGAAAAAATATCATTTACATAATGAAAGGAACATGCATGTGTATTGTTAATATAGTGAAATTCCATGATATAAATAATTTGTTCTTACAGCACTATTGGCTTGAATTCAGTGCATAAGTTAATATCTTTATGGTTTTTGTACCTAGTAGCAACGCTTTGACTCTTCTTTCACCTTTACAACTGTAAATTTAAAGATAAAAAGCAACAAGGAAAGTGTAAGGATTATGTGGATTTATGTTTATAGTCGCAAATATTGTACCACTACGCTTTTGGTTGTACTAATCCAGAGGTTGGGATGTCATGCCACAATTATGCACTGCAGGCTCTGATTGCATCAGTTTGTTTTTAAAGATAACACTGTTGTGATATACTGATACACTAATACGCTGTTTTTCTTTATTATGGGTTCATCAGAAAGCCAATTAAGGACTGTGCTATAGTTTATGATTGTTATGCTAGAGGTCACAGGCACCTTACTATGTAAATGTAAAGACATAACGTGAGCATGTGGCTTGGTTTTCAAATATGACTAATGAGACACTGCATCCTTTGGCATGGGAATCAAACCATCAGCTCAGTTACTGCTCATCGTCAGGTGATGCTTTGCTTATCTATCATTTAGCACCAACAAGCTAATTGGCAAAAAAGCATTAATGAAGCTAGTTACCACCTTAAATGTAGTAGATATGATTATGGTTTTCATAGCAGCGTTCAGGTGATGCAATGTTATGAGTTGCATCAATTAATGTGTCCGGCAAACCTTTTTTATGGCCTTGTGGTATGTTTAATTCTGATGCTATTTTCTAACTCATCGACATCTGTTCTGCTATATAATAACATTGAAATGATGATGGCATCAGAGGTTGCCGCATCACATTAGTATCACAGAGTTTTACATGGTGAACTGACGAATTAATTTCCATGTATAATTTTGCACTAGTTATATCCTGAGCAATCGAGTTACGGAGTTAAGGCCTGGTTGTATTCTGTGATGCCGAGAATAAGCAGGATGCATAAAGTGAACAGCTTTATGTTTGGCTAGAGGCTGCAGCAGTAAGCGTTCCATTGTTTTACCTTTGCATGCTGGAACTGTAGTAACCTTTCTTGTTTTTTGGTACTAACCATCACAGCTCCTGGTAAGCAAGTGCGTTTTTTTGTGACTTTGATTATTTTGTAGATCATCGATGTGGCTACTGCAGCTTATTACCAAATCTACTTACGGGCTTTGGTTGGAACCCTGGCAAAAAGTTGCTTAATTGGTTTGGGGAACAACTAAAGGAAAAGACTGGTGATGCTGATATAACATTCAAAGATGTAGGTTTGTTATGCATGTGTGTCCGGCTGTTCTGAGGATTATCTTAAGTTCTCTGTTAGGCACCTATTTTTTTCGAAGCAGTAAAAGCTCACTAGGATTTGTAAGAGTGGGGAAACATTCAGGTTCCTTCATTTTTTCTGTACTGTGTCCATGTAGTTATTTCGAAGAAGAAAATGTACTTGAAACTGAGGCACCCGTTTGTTTTCCTCTAAACCCTGCTGTTGCCTCACGCTTTTATACCTACGATTTCTTGACAGACTCTGAAAAAGAAGTACTTTGTTCTTGATTGAACAAAGTAAATGTTTTTCTGTTTAAATCCGAGTGCTGCAAGAAATACTTACATAGCAGTCTTAAGTATTTAAACGTCAAGGCTTTTTAGACCCAGTTTAGCAGGACTAGATAATAATAAGCTATCTGTCGGAACTAAATGCGCTAGCTTAAGGGCTTCCCTAAGAAAAAGGATGTAATTAGCATAGTTTTTTTCCATTGTTCTTGTCGCATTGAAAAACTTTAAGCCATCCTTGCCTTCGCTAGCAGTTTTTGCCTCAGTAAGAGCTTTGTCGACTTTATTTTGACTACCACTTGCCACCTCGTGTTTCAAGCTGTTGGTCTTTGCTAGATGTGCCATTGCGGGTACGCTTGATACCTTTCATCTTATTTTAAGGATTTAGGTTCTTTTCTTACATGTAGATCCTTCATCAGTTCGGACGTGAGCTATGTATTGTAACAACAAATTTAAGTTTGATGTCAACTGAGTACTTTCATCCCAAAACAACTCCAGACACTCCTGTTAGGATCGCTGTTCGAATGTCGATTGCCTTGCCAGGTATTTAGACTTTTCAATTATTGCCGTTCGTCAAAGCAACTTGTCCTTATATACATATATGGATATTTTATTATAGCATATTATACATTGAACACTGCACTGTACGTCACCTGCGTATTGTAAACTAAGATATAGTACATTATATCTATAGCATAGAAAAGTTTCCTATAATATAGTATTGTTTGAATTGATATGGTGTTGTATAGTATAGTATAATATATTTGGGTATAGTTTAGTGTAGTATAGTATAGTATAATATAGTATAGTATAGCATAGCATGGCATAGGATAGTTTAGGATAGTTTGGTATAGTATGTTAGGGTATGGTATGGCATGGTATGGTATGATATGGTATGGTATGGTATGGTATGATATGGTATGGTATGGTATGGTATGATATGGTATGGGATGGTATATGTTATGCTATGGTACGTTGTAGTATAGTCTAGTTTAGTGTAGTATAGTATGGTATAGTATAGCATAGCGTAGCATAGCATGGCATGGGATAGTTTAGGATAGTTTATTATGGTATAGCATGCATAGGATAGTATAGTACAGTTTGGTATAGTATGTTATGGTATGGTATGGTATGAGATTGTATGTTGTAGTATGTATGGTATAGTATGGTATAGTATAGTATAGTATAGTCTAGTATAGTAAAGTATATTCTAGTATAGTATAGTATAGTATAGTATAGTATAGTATATAATAGTATAGTATAGTATAGTATAGTATAGTATAGTATAGTATAGTATAGTATAGTATAGTATAGTATAGTATAGTATAGAATAAGGTAGTATAGTATCGTATAGAGTAATATAGTATAGTACAGAATAGTATGCATAATATATTGTAGTATGCATAGTAAAGTATAGTATTGCATAGTATAGAATAGCATGGTATAGTTTAGTAAAGTATAACTAGGGCTGTACCGGATTTGATTTTATGAATTCCGGCCGGAGCTGGATTTGCCTGGATTTATGATGTCAAATCCGGCCGGAGCCGGAGCTGGAGCTGGATTTGTGTTTTTTTTTTTTTCATGAAACAGTCTATAGTAAAACATGTCATGTATGTTTAGTCTGCATACAATGCGCCCCTAAGTAAACAGATGCATGAATTAACACAAAGTTAGATTTTACAGCAACCTCTTGGTTCATCACAATTGCGCTGAACAAGTTGAGTGACAGTGTTATGACATATGGTGATGTGATAGTAAGCAAATACTTTCAAGAGCCACATACAATTAGAGCGTGTTAAAGATAAGCACCATCATTGCATCATGGAATTACATTTGCATCGTCTCCATATAACTTAAATACTTGTCACAGTCAGTTGTTCTTGATAAGTTTCGAATTGTTCTTTAAGAAGATAAGTCTTGCTGCATTGTCTGGGAGAAGACTACTACGATGATCACTGATGACTTTGCTTGCTGCACTGAACAAACGTTCGGAAGGTACACTGGCAGGTGGTGAACGTAAGTACACGCGAGTCATGCTAGCCAGATTCGGAAAGCGGTTTTTGTTGCATTTCTACCATGTAAGGAGATTTTCTAATCATGATGTCACAGTTTTAGACAGTTACTGTCTTAATTCTGTGTCGATGTTTGTGAAGATCGGATGCCGCTCGGCTGAATGTGGACTGCACAATGAGATCTCCACCCTTGGTTTCTGTGCTGAGGAAAATCAGGTTTGCTGGTGGTAGCACTGGAGGCTGACGAGTAACTTAAAGAAGATGACTTCGCGATTGCATGGAATTCAAGTAATATGCTGGTATTTATAGTTGTCAACACAGCATCGCAGAAAGCTTTATGCTTGAAACGTGCATCGGTGAGTGTCGCGATGCTGTAAAGCGGTTCTTGTTGAATGTTCGCGAAACGTTCATTGTCAAGCAAGTAAGTCACAGCAAGTCGATCCGAATTGCTTTCACTGTTTCTTTGCCCACGTCGTTCTCCTCTTTGATAAGATTGTTACGCAACACGTGAACTAGAGGAATTATGAGCGACATGCGTGCAGCTTCTGAACTAATTTCACGAGCACATTCCTCAAAGTGACACAACATTTTCAGCAATTGCCCACTGATGTGCATTCAAAGATGCAGCAATGACATCAACCTGAGAGCAGTACAAGCCGAGCGCACGACGTTGTTCACACAGACGACGGTAACATATAAAAGGTGGAGTTCGATCGAGTACTGACATCTTGTATCAGCTGGCGCTGTGGCAAGCCAAGATCAGCCTGTAGTTCCTTCAGGCGACTGCTCGCAGCAGAGGAGTGTTTAAAATGGCCCACCAATTTTCTGCTGATACCCAGTATCTGTATATATACTGCAAGCTGACTGTGCACGCCATCGTGAATACAAAGTTGAATGGTATCTGCAAAGCATCCGAGACTTGCAGACACTGCCACTCGAAGACACTTGGCCATGTTCGCAGCGTTGTCACGTAGCACTATGTGGCCATCGATTCTGATCGATGGTCCACTTCTGCAAAATGTTTTTTGAAGGCGGACATTAATCCTTCAGTGGTATCATGGCCACCTAATGGCAAACAATGAAGCACATAACTCATGTTTTCAAAGTCAGTGGTTAGCCTGTGAACAGTTAAGCCCGTGTATCACTGCACGGTCTTCTCTGCTGTCCAAGTGTCTGTAAATGACAAGAGCAAGTTGTTGGCCGGATTAAGCAGGTCTTTCAGAGCAGCACATACTTCATCATACATCTGGGGAATCATTCGTTCTGCAAAGTACTTTCTAGAAGGCAGGGAGTAGCGTACAGTGCCAACTAACTAATCTAGGTGGGACCACTCATTGCTGCGGAGCCGCTGTTCTACAATGCCACTAGAATTTAATGGCCAGGTTGGCAATCAGCAAAGCTTTCAGCAGGTCTAGATGAAAGTCAGAATCGGTGCACAGAAACAATTAAACTGTCTTACAAGTTGCAACCCATTGCCTCGTTTATAACCTCGTTTGACAGTAACTGCGTTCTATGCTATTAAACAGCATCGCGTCGCTAGTCAAGAGATGTTCGTGAGGTCGCGATTCGCGCTTCCAGAAGGACGACGTTGCGCATTTTGAGGTCTGGACACCACTTATAATTACTCGTCGTCCTCGAAATTTAACGTGTTTGCGATGCAGTGTGTGGACGACACTCAGTAACCATAATTGTAGCGCCACCAACTGATCTATTTAATCACATATTATAGATCAGTGGAGCTATCACAAAAGCGCCCGAATTTGTTGACTACTAAAAGAACCAAAAAGTGGGCCCAGTGTTGTCGGGAAGCACTATTGTGTTTTTGCACTTTTGACAACCCGTTGTGCTTGCCCGTGCAAGAGTGAGACTGGCCTCTTCATTAATGTTGATCCGCCAAGGATAGAGGAATGCCTGGTGCAGTAATTACATATTTAGCTCTGAGCCGTATTTATTTTGTTAAAAGCTGATGTCCAAACATGAAGCCAATGTTATGTTCGGCAACAACTTGTGTTATTTTAATGCTCTTTGCACAAATAGTGTATTCGCACAGCGTTGATTTATATAAGCACCGTATGGTATAAGTTGACAAGCAGAAGATATATTTTGCACTACATGATTGAGTTGCATGTAACCAGCAGAAGGAAAACATTTCATTTTGGAATACAGTTATACAATTTATTATAGGTCTATTCTCAAATTTGTAAGACCACTAAACATAATGCTAATATAGCCCTTACGGCAAAGCGTCTTACTTGAATGATACATCTCATCAAAAAGTTAAGGATTTGCACACAGAAGTTACTAAATGAGTAACGATGGCGATCACAATCACTTAATAAATTCTATGTGGAACATCAATCCATCTTGCTCTCACTAAATCCTTAACAAAATCATATTAAACTTGAAGAACTACACAGAACTGCCAGAAGCTTGAAGATATACAAGGAGCATTAAAACAATTAATTTGCTCAATCCCATAAAATATTGAATACAGCTGCCCTTTCTAATGTTGCAGTAGTCCAAGGATTTTAGACTGCTGGTCTTGAATTCTCACAAACATATTCTGAAATTTGCAAGACCAGCGTTTGCCGTGATATTTTGTTAACAGAACTCTGTTGCTCAAAAAGTACATGCTGCAACATCAGAAGTTGCCTATCTTGTTAGTCCGTATGCTGTTTTTACAGCTCCAATTCCTTATAGCGTATGTCCATATCCTTTTCCATTTTTCCTTAAAGTAATCAACTTTTTCTAGTCGCAATTTCTTATTCCTAGGAAGCCTTTCTTTCCTTTCCATGGCTTGCTTGGGAATCCCTAGCCCCTTCTCAAGTTTTTCTTGAGCGTCTTTTTCGTTGTTTCCTGCGACCAACCTTGACTCTTCCTCACATCCCTTTTTCATGTCTATCATGCCTTGCAACAACTGATGAAATTCTGTTTCTTCACAGCTTACGCCACTGGCCCAAAAAAAATTGCTTATATCGACATGCACATTGGTCTGGCGATACTTTGCCTACAAAGATAGGCTTGATTTTTTCCGCAACAGCTGCCCACTTCGCACTCATTTTCTCTGTGCGTCCTGGCTCTTCGAAAGGGTTCTGAGCGACTATGTCTTTGCACAAGCTTACGGCCTGCTGCTCAGTCCACTAGCGACGCAGTGTAGCGTTATTAACGGTGATTAATTTTTTAGTTTCTTGGGCTGGAGCCAGAGCAGCTGGCTAGAATGAGGATTGCGGAGCACTTACTCCTTGTAGACTGTCCTCTATCTGACCAAAGCTGTTTGAATTTGCTGGGGGACAGTCTGCCATTTTAACCTAAAACCATACATTACCAAGAAGCTGGAAGCGGCCCGTATGCAATAATCCAACAGAATGAGTAGTAAACAAGGAAGAGTATGAATGCAAAAATAACATTATTGCTACACGAAGGATAGCATGATGGTGTTGCTCAATGAAGCTGCCAGTACAACGAAACCCTGTACAACAAGACCCAGCACTCCTCAGACATATCATCATAGGAAAGAACTTAAGTGCAAATTTATCAGACAGATAGGAATTGCATACTTACAAGAAACTAAATCGAGAAGCTGTCGCTATGTAAAAACGAGCATGAAGGCAAGCATTCAGAGCACAAGTGCTTTTTTCTGGATAATGCATGGCTTGGCACGTGTCCTGGATTTATATTAGCCAACGGTACAAACTGCGTATTTCTTAACTTAAGTCCAAATTATTGCTGCGCCATGTAAGGTAAGTATTCATGCAGCCATTTAGTCATTCTGATTTTCCACACACACACACACGGCAGTGCTTCCCTGCCATTTTGCCGAAGGCGCAAGGTACGTTTTCTGAACACAAGACCAAATATAAGGCCTGCAATAAACTCCCTGCGATTACGGCCTTTCCAGGTGGACGCTAACAGGTCTGGTTTAGCTTCGTCTTCGATGAATTGGACCGAGGGGATGCCGCGACATACGAGCGAATCGGAATGCTTATCGTCCCCGCCTTCCGTCCACCTAAAGTGCGGATCGCATCCTCTCTGTTAGCGGCTGGTAGCAATCCCTCATTTCAACAATTTTGAACTTGAAAACGCGCCCCATACCGGATGCCGTTGTCTATAGATAAAAAAAATCACTTGCGGACTCCGGAGCGCGTTTGAATAAGAAGCCGAAATCCGGTACATCCCTAAAATTTAGCATATGCAAATGTAGCTAATGTAGTATAGCATAAGTATAGTATAGCATTGCATAGCGTATCAAAGCATAAAATATCACAGCAAAGCATACTTAGTATAGCGAAGATATTTATACAGGATTTTTTACGTTCAATTCTTTTTCATATATGTGATTTATGGCCTAAACATTACATCTGAGTAGGTGTGACTGGACATCCATGACGTTTGTGTGCTGAAAAAGCTTAATAAATGTTATGTATCTACTTATTCAGTTATTTTATCAAGGGATTTTGTAATATTGTTAAGGCGTATTTCAAAGCGTTCTTTACAAGACGTGTGCTGATCATGACGATGTATTTGTGGATGGAGGTCTTCTTTGCAACTATCCAATACATGTTTTTGATGGTATGTAGCAGGTTGTTTGAAAAATTTTCTTTGAATCGTCTGAAATGATTTCGAAACAGTTGCCTTTTAAACTAGCTTTGGTATTTTGTCTGTTCGAGTCATGGAATTTGCTTCCAAATGCGGGTTTATGTAAATTTGACTGTAAAAAGGTCGAATTCGTTGATCGAATTTCTGTTATTCACAACGCAAGCATTCCATCACGAGTCAGATTTTTAGTTCCAACTCTTTTAAAAGTTCCTCTTTATAGGCCTGCATGCACATGTCTAAACAGATGTTACAGATGTTAACGAATTTATAATTTTTCATAAAGGTTGGTGGCTATCAATGGATCCGAGGGACTCTTTCTTCAAGCGACTGCAACCCCTTGATACTTACGCTAACCTTTTTGCAAAAAATCAGAGGTTTGGCACGTGGAATCCGAGAACTTTGGGAATCATGCTAGTAAGCCGACTCGCTATTTGCATCTTGCTAACTTGTCTTGTCTCGTTTTGTTTACTTTTCAGGCATCGTTATGGCGTTAGAGAAAAGTTCAGGGGCCTGTTGCTGTGGGTAATAAATGTTTGTAATATTTCGCAGTATTTGTATTTGTATTTGGTTTTAAGCTTTCCAAGACCTTATTTTGTACTTATGTAAGTTGGCTATGTATCACTAGGGCGTTGTTTTTGAGTTGTGTAGGACAAGCAGGCACTGAAGAACATCATGTTTGTGACGCGAAGCATCAGTCTTCAAATTATAGACAAACTTTTAGAACGGCTTAGCCAAAATGAAAGAGTTATTTCACACGGATGGCCCGTCTGTTCACGCCGTATTTAATGCTGACATCATTAGATTGTGTTTTAGATTGTTGTATGTTTGGGTAAAAGCTCGGTGTAATTTGCAAGTTAAAATATCTTCATATCTGATTTTGTAATCGGCTATATTCAAGATAAAAGATGGTGATGTCGAGCTGGCCATTTCTGAAGGTTATTAGAAAGCAGTATTTTTAGTAAATATCTTATCGACATTTTGCGGATACAAAGGGCCGGTAGATGTGCGTAATGGATTGTAGTTTACCGGTCCAGTATCAGTCATAGATAAATTCATACTGAATTATATTCAGCAAATGTCAATTATTGTCGGATAGGATCCAGGTCAAGTATTGTAGGATAGAATCCAGTACTGATCCAGGACTTTTAATGTTGCAAGAACGTGCTTCTTGTAGTACTCTCGCACGGAGACAGAGTTGATGAAGGCAGAACTTGCCAAGAGGCCTGGTAATCAACCACCGCCGCCGCCCGATACAAAGCTTTACAGGTTTGTTCACAAAATTTTGCGAGCAATGTCTTGAAATTACATGAAAAAAAACTTGTTTTTCGCAAAAGCTTTCTATCCTGTCTATCTATCTATCTATCTATCTATCTATCTATCTATCTATCTATCTATCTATCTATCTATCTATCTATCTAT
>QQSS02133296.1:0-164994 GCA_003687565.2 Craspedacusta sowerbii
CCCCAACCCCAACCCCAACCCCAACCCCAACCCCAACCCCAACCCCAACCCCACCCCCAACCCCAGCAATACAGATAATTAATCGGTGTATTAAAATTAGAATACCCTGGGTATTTATTTAAATCAACGAAAAAAAATTAAATGACTTCGGGCACAATGTTTCTGTAAGGAAAATAAATTATTCGAGCTTTAAGACGGCATTGGGACAATAATAATAATTTTTTTACAACTTTGCTCTGCTAATCCATACATATTATTCTAGTAAAAAAAGTATAAATACCAACCACTATTTGAAGTCTTAATTATCAGCTAATTTCATAAGAGGATTCAATTCATTATCCTGAATAATGGTTTTACAGTGAATTATCCTATTAGATTAATAGGACCTAGTAACTGGCAATCCCATTACAAATTGCTGTCCAGAACTATTTTTTTTTACACTGATTTCTGTCCGTAACAATCCTTCTTATGATATATATCGATCACCCAACACATATTTTTTTATTTATGAATCGTTGCGTCATACTTTTCTCTAAGTGAAAAGTATCGACATTCGTAGGATAAAGATTGGTAGGATGAATAACCACTACTGTTATTTTTACTTCCGATTTTAATTGCATTGATTTTACCTACTTTATCCATCAAAAGCAATAATTTATCCTCGTAAGGAAAGAAAGCCTTTTAATAATCTTTAGAATCGAAGGTCTTGTACTGGCTGTAATACAAAACCTAATAGTTATTAAAATTAATTTCTTTAAAAAACTAGCACTTTCTTTCATAAAAAGTTTAATGTCAGTGGGCGCACCCATGTTGCAGCACTTAAACAAGTCGCCTTTCAAGTCTATTAAATTTGAATTAATGCAATTATTCAACTCTCTAAGCCGTTCAATCAAGTGACCTCTCCCATTATCGATGTAAAATTCTAGTTAAAGCCTCTTAATAATTTGGATTAATTACGTTTTGTTAAAAGAATCAATACCTTTGGCTCTGGCTTTTTAAATTAATATTTACAGTTATTTTTTTCCTCTATTTTATTAGACCAGCTACTATGCTATCTTCAGAGCTAATTTTCTGTGCTATTCAACAACAGCAATGATACTTTTCGTGAACTTATCATAGTACTCGTTAATCTTCAGGTGTAAGAGTTATTCGAATATTGATTAGCTATTTTCCAAAATATTTTTGAAAGTGAAGATAGGTTGAATTTTTCTGCAAGAGAAGTGTTCAGAAAAGCATTCAGCCTCCTCACAGACGAAGCATTTTGCTTTGCAGCCTTATTCAAGACAGGCAGCCACCAACTTCTTTCCGTGTTTCCAGCAATTAATTTTTTACATAATAATTGTGTGTCATTCATACTAATTGAATATCCGTAATATTTATTTATCTAATTCCTCTCCTTCTCCCACTCAAAGATCAATCGAAACTGAGTTAGAGTCGACGTGAACAATGTTATGTAAAGTTTATTAATCGATATTTCCCTTACAATCAAATTCCTTGTAGTCTGACGGATATGTGATGAATAATGCGTCAATGACTAATTTGGCTGCTTATTCCATAATTGTAATTACAGTATTGAATAAGATTTGATTTGTAAATATGATTAACAGAACAAAGTTTTATGTGAAGGTGCTCTATAAATTTTTAGACGAAAAAGTAATCTTTTTACAAACATAATTTTATTTAATTATGAGATTATGTACTTAATCCATTAATATTTATGACACTTTTTATAGAGCATTGTCCTCAGTTAAAGATTATTGTTAAGTCAGAAAGTAAGCCTGGTTAAGCAAAAGCTCTTGTTTAATTAATCATATTTAACTAAATTATACAGATATGACAAAAAATTTTGTTAGAATCTAAATTGCTAGGTTTGATCAATTGAATAAAAAAACAGGCACTTATCAGGTCTATCACAGAAATATGCAATTATAAAGACGAATAAGCGACTAATTCTTTTGAGAATCGGCAGCAGCTTTCCTCATTTGAATTTCTCTATAAACTTGTTATATCTGAAATCATAACTTACCTCATTTAAACTCTGTATATTAAAGCATATTTACTAATGGCCCATTAGAAATGTGACTTAATTTACACCCAAATGGAATTTAGATGATCAAAATCTCTGCATGTTATTTGTAAGCATTGACGGATCTGTAAGCTGATTGAAAAGTGTTTTGAAAATCTTTTGCTCATGAGGAAATGTCCAAACAAAAAAAACAGCAAAGTCCAATATTTAAGTGCGTTAATCTAAGTAGCTAAGAATGCATTTGTTAAAAAAGTTATTAAGACTCATTCAATCGGCAGTATTTTGCTCATGTTCTCAATTTAGTCGGTAAATATTGTGTTTCTTTTTATAGAATACACCTTGCAGAAATATACTGTTCGTGGATTACTATTTTCATGGAATTCCAAATATGTTTTATTGAAGATATGAGCAAGACTTAAGCTATCAGCAGACTATATTCCGCTTAATACTTTCTTTGCCGACGAGGGTGAACATAAGTAAAATGAACCTATTATCGATATTAATAGGCCAAGATGCTGCTGATCTAAATCATTTCTAGAAATGTATATGAATTTGATAAGCTAGTTCATAAATCCTGAATATTCCAATGTAAAAGAGTATAAGTATTTTTTTAAAAGGCAAGGATTTTAGAACTAACCTAATAAATTAAATCAAGCTAAGACTATTTAGCATCAAGCAATTTACAGTACATCATTATGAAATATTAATTCACTCTCACTCAAAAACTCTCGGATCGCATTCGGCACCTCTCCAATTACAATCAGCTCCATTTCGCCACTCCACTTTATGATTTCGCCAAGTTCATCATACCTATCACTTCCAAACACTGGGATTGTCTGAGGAGGGAACTCAAGGATTTCAGTCAACAACACTCGGGTATCTCACTTGTCAAGTTCATAAAGATCATGAGGAATCTATTACCACATTCTCAAAATGATGTTATGTTTCTTACACTCACCCTTATAAAGTTGTTCGAGATGGCAGATTATGATAGTGAAGGCTGTCTGCGATGGTAGTAAATTACTAATTTTTTGAGTGAGTAGTTGATAACTTACATCGATCTGTCCTCATCAGGCTAATAAAAATAAAGTTCTTTGAACAGCTGCTGGAAGCAATATGCGTTTTCAACGCATATCGATAAGTCTATCCACGTGCAATGCCTATCTAAGTTAGCCTATGACGGTCGGCACATTGTGGCCTTATAGAAGGAGGGCTTTAAAATAAGACTCTACAATCTATAATGCCAATAACAAACATCATAATTGCAAATCTTTAAGGAGTGTAGGCGCCGCTCATAATTCATTATTGATTTTGACGTGTGTTCTCAATACAACGGCGAATATAGCAGCGTAATTACTGCTATTTCAAGTTCCAAAAAGTTTTATGTTTTTAGGAGGTCGATATAAGGGAGTTTCAAACTTTTTGGTTGTTTTAGTCATCCCACGCATATGTTTAAAATATTTTACCTGGCGAAACATAATCTTTGGGCCACAACTTCTGAGAAATTCGATATTTATCTGTGGCGGTTCAATCAACCTTTTTTCTAATTTATAAAGAAAAAATTCTAGAATAAATAAATTGATGAAGCAATAATCTAATAAATAAACCAGGCTGTAAGCAATGCCATGGTAGCAAAATTTGCCGCTCATTAAAAAGTCATTACATCAGTGGTTGAGCTAACGAATCCACTTTTTATGGCTACCTCCTCCGCTGATGGCCTTATAAAATTATGGTAGTTGTAGAGAAAGTCGTTAATAATTTAACTCACCTAAGGCCGAAAGAGGTTGTAAATCGAAGGTCTAGATTTTTCTGAAAGCAGTGGAAACATTCTTCTTAGTTATGGCTTTACAAATTTCATAAGCCTTTGGTGCCCCAAAAAATCTCTCACCAGGGCCTTCATGGGGAAGTTGTAAGGTCATAAGTGGATAGTAACAGTCTGCAGATTCGTAAAAAATAATCCAGTTGCAGTTTCTATGGATTAAAAGAACAGCATTCGAGTGTGGGACGTGCGCAGAAAGACATCAATTCAATGCATAATGTCGAGTAATCATAACCAGTCGGTTAGACTATTATTGACGATACCGAACAGTAACAAGATTGTATTTGCTGGGAAGCGGCTATTCCTTTATTAAGACAACATTAGCTAATAGCAATACAAGAAACAAAATATTTTATCTCTTGTCTAGGTGGTATACTGGAAAAGCGAACACAAAATACTTGCCTTGCTCAAAAACTAGCTCAGAATTTTTGACGGGAAAGACGGGGCTTTGCTGGAGATTGAGAGTTTTGGAATTTCGTAAAAGGCCTAATATCTTTGTTTTACTTTTGTGTCAAATGGAGGACTGGCTCTATTCGACTCTGAGGGAATAATCAAATTGATAAACATCAGAATAAAACGCATTACAAGCTCCTTAAAATTAGCTGACAAATACCCTTAGATTCAAGCTAAAACAGGAATTGCTCCGTTGATTTAATACACTCAATACAACAAGTCAACCAATCTATTGATGTGTGCCACTAATTAAACAATCCTCATTTTCGAATAGGCCAATTCCTCAAATCTCAAGCTTTACAAATGTATTTATGGCTCTCATCCTGATGGAAAGATTTTCGGCATTATCCAGCATCATCAGCTGAATTTAATAGCCACTCTTTCTCAATCTGGATCAGTAGTGTGCTGGACTGTCCCCGAATTCAATGTGATCAGCTCTTTCAAATTGAAATAATCGAGTAATACTATAATAAGGAACACGTTGTGCATCATTTTTGTTGGATGTCGCTGTACTTTTAGTTGGTCAGGACGATTAGATAATCATGGTTGAAATCAGTAAGAAAAGTGCTGTGATTTGCAGAATCCGCATCAACGATTTCAGCTAAGCTAAATTACTCAAAGTATGCAGTTTTCAAGTGGCTGACAACAGCCATTTAATTGTTGGTGACAATAGAGGCTTTATTAGAAAACTTGATCTGATGAAAGTGTCCAAATTGGACAATCTCCGTCTCAACAGCCACGGCAAATAATTCTCGATAAAAAAAATATAATCTTCCAAGAAGGTATAGTTCTTTAGTGTCTAAAAGTTCGTCTGCCAAGATCAGCTCAGGATGGATTAATAGTTTGTTGAAGACTAAGAAATCAGATCAAATTATTTCAAGGTGGGATTTAAGTCCATTGGTGCCATTTAGCTCATCAGCTCACAGGAATGGATCATCACCAGCGAAAATAATTTTATAACAATCTTTAATTAACGAGGTCATAATCTGGGAGTGCTAAAATTGGGAGAGGGATCAAGAAACAGTAAATGGAATTATTCGCCCAACTATTTGGATATGCGTCTGCTGGAAATAAGCAAGGCTATAGATGTTGAGGCTAAAATCCGTGGCAAGCCAATATCTACTGAGGAAAGTTAAAAAATGGTATTACAATACTTGTAAATGCTATAAAGAAACATTATCATTCCTAAGATTGAGCCCACCTCAAAGCTCAACGAAAAAGACATCCTAGCTTTTGACGATTAGAATTTGATCGCAATTACTAAAGATCTGAAACCCAGAACTAGAAAAGCCGTTGATCATTCCTTGCTCAAATTCCGCAAGGAATCGAGTTAGAGCCTAAATTATAGTGAAAAGGAGAGCATTCTCAACAGTTTTCGAAATATCATAGCCAACAATTTAATAAAGTAACAAGCCTAAATGCCTAAATAAAAAACTTCTTAGCAAGATCACAAGGATTTAAATCTAGTAAAAAGCAATGCCGGCTAGATTAAGGAACCAAGAGTTCGTAGTTCAAATCCCAAAAGGAACTTATTGAAGAAATCCAATCAGTCAATTTCAATAATAAATCTTGCTAACAGCAAGCTTAAACAACTGATTTAGTAGATATCTCCATAGTAAAAGGAGCTATCGTTTCTATAAGAGAAATTATAAATCAAATAAAAATAGCGGAAAAACAGTTAGAATCACTTGAACTAGAACAAGATTAATGCAAAAGTCAAAAGATAAAAACCATTCTCAGCTAAGTTTAGGAATATGATCATTTCATAGGCGCACAGGTAGAGCATGAAATTTGTTTCAAAGAGTGGAAGCTTATTCTATTCTAATAAAGTTTTGAAGTCAGTCTGTAAGTTGTACGATTTACAAGGCAAATCTCAAGGCAAAAATAAAAAATCAAAAAATTTTA
Source organism: Craspedacusta sowerbii (assembly GCA_003687565.2). NCBI lineage: Eukaryota > Metazoa > Cnidaria > Hydrozoa > Limnomedusae > Olindiidae > Craspedacusta > Craspedacusta sowerbii. The sequence goes on from QQSS02133296.1 coordinate 6,204, forward strand.
TTGAAAAGATTAAATAGCTGGGGATTAACTTGATACGTCCCGACCTCGAAGAGAGTATAACTGGCAAGTTGGAGGGATTGGGGGTAAGAATAATTGAAGATGTGTGATGACTGATATTAAATTTGAATTTAAATGCAATAAGAGCACAGGAAAGATCAGCTCATTAGCACGCTAAAGGAGGAGTTGAGCATCCTCAGACAGCGTTACCATAGCTTTTCTATCAACTGCTAGCACTTAAACTCGATTAAAGATGAGATCCACAGAATAGATTCGGTTAACGAACGGCAAAAGGTCGACCGAAAGAATTAACAATAACTTAACTTGAGAAAGAGCCAACAACTTAACACAGAACTTTAATGTCACCGCAGGCAGTTACGGTAACTCCAAAGTCAGCTTAACTAATTCAAATAATAAGAAAATAATTTTCAAAGCCTCTGCTCCATCAGGGAGTTTGAAATTGGGGGTGCCAAGCGAGAGCTTGATAGTCTAACGTATGACTAGCACTAACTTCATCTGTAAAATATAGCCCTTGTTAACCTCCTCCAAGGACTTCGATAACAGAAGGACAAAATGCGTATCTCACTGGCTTAAAAGTAGAACGTCCTGAAGTCGATCAAAGTCTACTTAAGCTAGTCAGATACAAGGTTTAACATGCATTCCAGAAAACTTTAGGAATCCAAGGATACCATCGAGACCATACAATAAGCCATTCTTATCGAGGACTCAAAGATTAAAAAATAGGACGAAAGCAATCAATTTCTAAGGACTAAGGTTGCTGGAATCGATAATATGCTAAATACCATGCACAAAGATCAACACTCGCTAAACGTGTCATTAAACTCCATAAAATCCAAGGCCAGTCATCTGTAAGACTGTTCTGCTGATTAAATAACTAGAAACTCAATTTTTCGTGACGATATTGCTAGACTTAAATCTGCAGTTGCTGATCTAACCCAATGCTCAAATCATTTAGGCTGTTAATTAGAAGATATCACTTATGCAAATCAAAACCTGATCGGCATAAATCAATGTCTTGCGGAAGATGATCGAAATATTTTGACACACATGAACAATATGGCTAAACTGAATTGCCAGCTCAGCGTCTCCATAGAATAATATTCTAAGGAAGACTAGGCCGTTTCAATCCAAATCAATCGGAGAGAACGAGCTTTGAGAGCGAAAGGACTATGTCTGAGTCAGTCTGAATATTTTAAATGATTTCAAAGTCACCGTTAAAAGAAGCAAGTTAGTACCATGCTTCCAGACTAAACGAGTAGATCTCATTGATTATTCTCGATAAGCCAGCTAATTAAAAGCCCTTCAAACTCACTGATTTCATACGAAATAAGGACACAATTAGGTTTTTTCATTAACACATCTTAACAGCTTATCCACATATTCGCTTTAATGGGCAGCTCCTGGCCCTTGATTTTATAAAAACAGCTTTAAAGCATTACAAGGACCTTCTTAGTGGCCCTTTTGTTACCTAATAAGCTGTGGTTTTAGTAACAACCAAGATGTACAATTCTATTAAGTGCAGCCGAAGCGCTTATTTAGATTATTTAAAATTAGATCAATTAACTTACGAATCAGGTATTCTCGGCCTTCTGCACACTACTTTGAGGCAAATTTTAAAGGAACCATCTCATCAACCAACGCAGTCTTAGATCGATCTAGAAAACCTAAAGGAATTGATATCCCACTATGCTTAATCAGTCATGAATACTCATTTGGAAGGGTTCAAAACAGAAATTTAAGGACTTTTGATGAATCTTAACAAAAAGATAGCAAAATTCAGCGAATAAGGAAGGCTGCTCTCCAGTCTAAGAAGAAAAATACTGCAACTTTAATCCTAGAACAGGACCTTGAGAGGCAAGGAATTTGTGAGAGAAAGGACTCCTGATTTAAGGAGGGTATTTTGATACTCAATTTTTTTACCAAGGTCTAATTTATTAAATGACCTGCTTATTCGCTCTAAATAATTGCATATTTCTTAGTTGGAGTCCAACCCAATGACTACCTGTATCTAAAGAAGTGATTCTCTTCTTTTTTTTTAATTGGTAAATAGAGAACAAACCTGATTTTAGAATTGAGAACAGGTATTTGGAGTTTTATGAGTAAACTGCCCATCTAATGGGTTCTATAAAGCTTAGTTAAGTATAACTAAATTAAGTTAAATCGACTTCGAAAGGAGCACTGTCATTTACCACTATCAAAGCTTTATTTTCTGACAATGAAATTTCCAGAACAAAAAAATTTTATGGGGATTTCGCTATAGATAATGTAATTAAGGGAATAAGATCATTTTATTAAAATCTCTTAACAAATAGATTTCCAAGTTAATCTGCCAGTATTATCAGGCAATGGTTTATGAAACATTTTATACCGAGAGTTGTCAAATTATCTTAAACTTAAAACTGTTTGCTGATGGTCAGAGCTGGGTCAGTCGTTATAACATTTAATTTTTTATCAAGACCAATCAACATAATTTGTTCAGAAAGACTTTGCATCTGGCTGAAAGGAGGATATTATATGTGAATTTAGCTGATGACTTGAGGCTTAGTATCAAAATCCTTAAGCAGCTTCAGTTTGCCTATCTTTTATTGAAGGATTAATCCATTCTTCGTTTAGATGGCCTTGATAGATTCGTTTTTACATTAGATGAATTTTATGTCTTTGGTTTAATAAAAGTAGAAGAAGAAGCCTTAACGACTTACAACTAGCAGCCTTTCCCTACTCACTAACTGTATGTGAACTGCCTCACTAGACAAACTAAATCTGAAAAATTGCATTTTATTTTCATTTTCTTTATTAATTATTTGGATTTTAATACTAATCACCAGCACCTTCTGTCCAAATCGTAGTCGCATTTATCGCAATGCAGGTAACCTTCAGCAGTATTGATGTTCTCTTTGCATCTATCGCATTTCCTATTGCCCCCTGTCTGGTAACGCATTAAATGCCCTTTAGGACATGCCTTGCCAGCTCCCATGGTATTTCCACCTGCAACAACTGGTCCTTTTTGTGCCGACTGTCCATATGGATTACTAGAAGCGTAAGAGTCTAAATTAACGCCACCATATTTATCATAAATCTAACAGCCCTAATAGCAATAAACGTCGTTCTTGCAACTAGGACACGGATGTCCTGGAGGATAATTTCTGTGCGATTAATTAGTAAACCGCCAATGTTCAGGTTACATTTCTAGATCTGAAACTTTTATGATACCGCCCTCCTACCAGACGATTTTTCGTATTTAGTTCAAACTTCTAATTCTAACGTTCTTGAGAAGCAGAATGTCTTTTTTTCCAGGACGGATCATCCACATTGAGATGAAATATTTGTCATCCTTGGACAGTGGAATTAATAGGCCAGTGCAGGTTGTACTATTTGGGCCTACTGTAATCTCTGAATCATTGGAAATTCGTTTAACTTAGCCTTTTTTGTTAGTTGAGATCTACCCTTTGACGTTCAGTGAGCCGCCAACACCCTAAGCTCCCAAGCTCCCGCTAATTTATCCAGCAAGATTTTTGTTTTCTTAAAATTAGAAGCCTTTGAGCTCCATTTAGGACTAGGTGACGACATACTTGAGTATGAATTGAGTAGCATTGGATATCCTCCCAGAAATTTAAGAGCCGAAACAACCCATAAAATATAATAATATATGATCTAAATTATAATAGCGTGTATTGTAAAGGCTCAATAAATTATCTTCATTCCTGATATCCGACTTACTGCTTTCCGCGCTTAGCCTTTATAATTCAAATTGGTTAACTGTCGAGGCAAGCACTGGATCGGCTTGGTATTTGGACATGATATGGACAAAAAACATGCTGCAGTGTTCGAATTCTCTGCTACAAATGTCTTAACATTGAATCACTACTGGCTGGAGGGGTATAAATCGCCTATTCAAATGAAAATATCTAGCTTCAGAATAGAGAAACATAGTGAAATAGAGGGCTGTCAGTAAATAAATTTTGTATCTGATCTAAATTTTAACGAAGATACTCTTCCTGTTGCAATTGCTTATTCGGATAGCCCGACTATGACCATGCATTAGAAAGTGCATCTAGGCTAATTGCCACTTAACATCGGAAATCACATCAAAATCATTAATCTGGAAGGAAGTACACTAACTCATGCAATTCTCATGACTGCGGCTTGGACTTTATTGGCTACAGCCTCCCTATTTATTGCTAGATACTACAAATTTCGGTATTTATATTTTAGCATTCATGCATTTCTGATGATTTTAGTTAATCTACTAACAATTGCCATGGTCTATTATGCAAAAAATTACAATCTACCACATAAGCGATCTTCTTATTGGAAATTGCATAAATCTGTTGGGAATATTCTCATGTGGAGTTCAATAGCTTGTCAAATAATGGGCCATACAAAAATGCTATTGTCATAATTTAAATATTTTGGTAGTAATTTTTTCTTGGTATTAAACAAGATGCATAAAGTGAGCGGATATCTGGTCTTCATTGGGCAAGCTTTTGTGGTTATAACAGCTTGGTGGTTCAACGATTTTAAGTGGATGTCCGCACTACTGGCATTCTACTGGCTTTCCTGTATCTTCATCTTAGTGCGATTTTAATATAAGAACCCTCGCTGGACAAATATTTAAACCAAATAAAAAGATTTCCATGAGATTTATAAGGCGAGCAAATAACATGTAATATTTTAAGATAAAGTTTATGCGATTGGAGATGGGTGGATTCATCATCCAGGAGGCAGACAGTTGATCGAGCAGGTTAGAGGTCGTTAGGTCGACCGCTTCATTTACGGTATGTATGCAATCTAAAAGTAGAAATAGGGCCAACCTTATCTGCATTCATTCAGAGCTTTAGAGTTACTTGGGTAACCACTGTTCAGGATCAAACAGTCTTTGCAATTGACTGGATAATTTAAGTTAGAAAGAAGAATCAGGCTTACCAAGGACACTTTCATAATCTGTTTTTCAGGTATGGAGTTAGGATTGCTGAACGATATAGGTTAACTCGGAAAATATTTTTGTGTGTACTAGTCTGGCTCGAAGGTAAAAAGGCTTTACACACAAATTAAGTTCCTTAATTCTTAACAATACCATAAAGTTTAAACAATTTAGATTGACTTAGGAGCCTTCCAGCCCAATAAAAAGTAATTTAACTTTATAGTCAAGGAATATCCGGAAGGCAAACTCTCTCCAATACTCTGTGGGAAGGAGCCTAAAGTTTACCAGGTAGAGGGGCCGAGAGGCTTAGGGTTAAGGCTGCGTGCTCTCTAGTGCAAAGAAGTAATAATAATAGCGGGCGGAACTGGAATTTTTCCATTTTTAGACCTATTTTTTTTAATTATAACTGGCCATGTATAGCTGAGCAGGTTTTTGTTTAAGATTTTTATAAGATTTCGTTAAAATAATTAGTATTTCAGAAATTTCCTAACACAGCTGAGGGTTAAAGTGGCTAGACTGTTGGTGAGCACTGGTTAAAAGCGAGAGGACTTCCTTGAATAATGCACGAAGGACATCGAAAAGGGATCTAAAATTTTTGTATGTGGTCCTCCGTCAATGAATTTTTAAGTCGGAGAAAGATTGACAAATTTGCAATTAGATTATTAAATCGTATGATTCAATATTTAACAATAGGGACATACCTATTTTAAAATTAATAGGACCAGTTGATTTTGGACTCCTGCATCTCTTTAAACTTAGTTTTGCGTATTTCAGTGTCTCCACGTTTGAGCAAGGAGTTATTTAAGCGACTCATTTGATTGTCCAGCTAATTACATTTATCCCTCAGTCTTTTAATTTACTTTTTTAGGCTATCTTCCCTTTTAGGGAAATGTTTATTTTCTTGGATTTAATAATTGAGCTTTTGCTAAATTGACACCAAATTTCGCAGTTATTCTTAGAGGTTAAGAATTTAAATATTTTTTTAATAAGCAGGTGGTTTTTAGGTTTTTTTGAGTCTTGCGATGAGATAGTTCTACTTTATGATTTTGCTTTGGAGATGCTTCAATTAGTCTGATTTCTTGAGCTAATTGTAGTGATTTAATTTGGAAGAAAGCTGTTAAAACAAATACTTTGGCGATCTAGATTCTTTGCTTGAGGATCCTTTATTAAGTCTAAAGGACATTCTTATTCAGCCCAAGTTCTGATTTGCTTTTTGCTATATTCATAAATCAAAATATTTGGAGGTTTAATCATCATCTGCTCTGTAGAACCTGCTTTTTTATATTAATTATGTATTTTGATGAGCCTGGCGATAGGCAGGTACCAGACGAAGATTGGGTTAAGCTTAGAGATAACCAATGGAATTCTATATAGGAAATTACAAAAAAGAAAAGGTGGAAAAAAGATAGAGATAGAGATAGAGAGAGAAATAGAGATAGAGATGAGGAAAGAAATAGAGATAGGGAGAGAGATGGACAAAGAGAAAGAGACAAGGACAAGGACTGGGACAGGGACAGGGGCATGGATAGAGATAGGGACAGGGACAGGGACAAATAAGATAAGGAAAAACAAAATATTGACAGAGAAAGGGATAGATAGAGAAATAGAGATAGAGATAGAGATAAAGGTAAATAAGAATATGACAAGGACAAGGACAAGGATAAATATAAGGATAAAAGAAGAGGCAGAGGCAGAGACAGAGATGATTATGACAAGGACAAGGACAAGGACAATGACAATGACAGAGAAAGGGGTAGAGACAAAGATAATGACAAAGACAGAGACAAAGACAAAGACAGAGATAGAGACAGAGATAGATATAGAGATAGAGATAGAGGCAATGTTAGATAAGAGAGAAACTATGATAAGGAGAGGGATAGATAGCAAGAGAGAATGATGCAGGTTTAAAGAAAAAAGGAAATTGAATAAAAAAGAGGCAGAGAAAGAGAGCGAAGAGATATCGAAATTTAATTCATTAAGAATCCGTCCAGAAGGAATAAACTGGAATGGGACGAAATGATAGCAAGCTTTTAGAATCTAGGCAAATAACAAAATGTAGGAGTAAAGCAAGTCAGAGACTAAAGACAATAACTGTAAGAGCGCAAGCCTAGGGGCAAGAAATAGGCAGATTATTCATAAGATTTTTAATAATTGAATAACAGGAGATAACAAAGAATTTAATAAAAAGAAAAAAGAATGGGCAGGGATGAGAGACATAGGTAAAAAATGTCGAAAAAATAAATTGAGCAAGGAAAGTTTTATTAACCGCACAATAGAAGGAAACAGCACTATCCTCATTAGCATGAACAACCTAGCGAAATATTGGTCGAAAGGGAACACAGACCACAAAGAGACCAGGGCAATTTCAAGCATCACCGTTAGGCCAGATAGGGAAGGGAGCCTAGAGAACAGCGAAAAAGGGAATGGGATAAATCATAAAAATTCGAAAAGCACAGGAACCCTAAATTTAACGAAATCAGAGATTAATAAGTGCCGCCCTAAGTCAAGCCTCTCAAAGTCGTTTAAGTCAAGCAAGAGCCCGGGAAGGCCAAGTAAGTGGCAGGGTAGAAGGCGTAGTCGTAGGCGTAGAAGTGGCTGTGCATCGTTTGCATGGACGGAGAGAAGCGATATATGGTGATGCCGTGCAACCACATGCTGTACTGCGAGGAGTGCATTAAGTTGGTATAAGCAAAAGGAGAATGTTTCTTGTGCAAGGCCAAAGTGTTAAATACCTTAAAAGTATTTATTTGACTATAATACATAAAAGCAAGTCCTTTTCCTTTCACTACTTTTTGAAATTCAGGCAGACTGAGTTTATGCAGTATCTCGGCTTTGATCCCGTTTTGAAGACGTGGCCTAAATGGCTCTTGCAGTTCTTGCAAACCACTTCAACCTTCTTCCCTTTCTCCGAAACTTCAGACACACCATGCAGCTCTTTTGACTCATATCGAAAGCTAGGCCATCCAGTTTCTGAATCGAATTTTGTTTGGGAATCAAAAAGAATAGTTTAACAAAGAGCGCAAGTGTAAAGACCCTTTTCGTTATGGTTAAGCAAAGCGCCTGAATAGGGACTCTATGTTCTTCTTTATCTCATCACTTAATACTGTTTTTTGCTTAGCTTCTGCCTGATGTCAGCTTATAATTGCTCTTGAGACTTCTCCATCGATCGTATCATTTAACAATGAGTTTGCAATTATAAGTCATTATTAAACAATTTCTAGGACTGGACAGCAAGGTCCGCATCCACTATGCGTTACATGGAGGCAATTATATTTTTTTGCTATTTCGCCCTAATCGATAACATCAGCACAGACTAAGCACATATCGTCCTCCTCAACTTGAATCTACTTACCAAGCTGTTTGAATAGACTAGGACTCTACACTCTAAGTTTTTGCAGGATTTATATTCTCATTGTCAAATTTTTATTGGAGAGCTCTGATTCCTTTCCAATTATATCGATAACCTAGTCCAAATTTTGTAAAATATTGATGAGATTTCCTTCGGCACTGTCGATTTCACTGATGTCTATAGTCGCCTTTCTGGACAAGCTCTATTTAGCCGAAGGCAATCTAGCTCTTGGGTTTAGATAATTTTTTTACATCGATTTTCTGAAGGTGCTTCCGCATGATAGTATGTGGTTATTAAATAGCTTTGAGGGAAAAGTTTTTCCACACTTATCACAGCAGCGCTCTTTTTGGCAAAGACGCTGATGGCTTGGGAAATCGGTTTTGGGAATATCTTCCTTGCAGACTTAGCAAAGCTTGCTTTACAGTATTTTGGAAAGCGTTGATCTTAGGGATTGATCCTTTGATTTGAGCACAGGCTGTTGGGTTATAAACATTTAAATAACTCAATTACATTTCGGACATTATCGATTTCTCTTTGATTTTTGCCACCGCTAAATGCAGTAGTAGCAGTAAGCATGCTCACACTCTAGTCGCACCATGTGAGCTTGGATCTCTTAATGACAGAGTCCACATTTCTATTGGACGTTTACGTTGAAGCTCGACAGAATATTTGAGAAGAAAAACAGATTTTTGAGAGCCGATTTTCTAAATAAATTAAGTAGCTCAGGCATGACAACCTCGAGCAATCCTTATATTGAATCTAGAACCATTGTTAGCTGAAGATTGGAAAAATCGTACTGCCTTACCCCTTCATGCTCCTATTTAAATCTTATTTTGAGCAGCCGAAATCCCCAGGACGGATAGTCCTTCTTCATCGAAAACAATAGCATATTAAGGACACAGAGAATATTATTGACGTTCCGGCCTAAAGTGTATTTATTCATGATTTTTCGTAGACACTCCACAAGGAGTAGAGCCCAACACCAAAATCTTGATAACTACTTACCATGCCTTATTAGATTGTTACCGTTGCAAAGATACACTTTCTGCACTAAATCCGGGAAGGTTTTTTCCTTTGAAAATTGTGAATTTGAAAAGGATTAGTGACACAATGAGACTGAAAGGTAGGAGTGAGATATCGAAAAATCTAGTGAAAGCTTTTTGAAGGCCTTGAGCAAGAGAGTCATTCAGCTAATCCTGAAAAGAAAGGGCTTATATTTGTAGCAAGGCAGGGGCTTATTTTTTAATCATTTTAATATGGAAATTGGGGATATGCAAACAAAGACATAAATAATGGTCAAAAAAACCAATAAATTAAACGACTTTTGTGTGAATAGGTGTATTCACTTCCCACCTAGATCTTCGCTAACGATTCGATAGTAGGCTTGCTTAGATTCCTGCACTGCCAAACTATTTAATGCGTATTAATTTTGCACTAGCATCATATAAGGGGGAGGAGTTCAACGAAATTTCAGTGTGGGGTGGTCATGACTCATTATATTCAAATTATAGACAACTCTGCTAGTAATAACTATTCAGCTAGCATAGCGATTGTTCAGCCTCTTATAAATTTATCTGGAGCTGATCCTACCAAAACTATGACTTGTCCAGCTGAATCCCCGATATTTATTTAATACCGAGTTTCTTTATTGAAAATATTATTGAAGTGGGTATCTTCAGTCGGTCGATTATTTCCGTGAAATAAGTGTCACAGAATACTGAAAGAGCTAATTTATTTGCTTGGGGAGGCACTTGTTAATTGATTACGCTGGAGGATCTGGAGTATAAGGTAAAGTTGTTAAAGAAGTGGGGACGGTTCGAGCTTAAATTGAATAAACTTGACAAGCTCTATTTAGGTTTAATGGACAGCCTGCTTGAAGGCATTGAACTAGTGAAGACTCGACTTCTTCAGCCTCGATCTTTGGGAGGAGGCTTTTAGGATTTAGGAATAGGTATTATGCTATTGGAACGTAGTTTATCTCGTTGCCGCCTTGCTCTGAATTGGCTATCTGATAGAGCTTTGTGAGGACTCTGAGACTGCTGAGGATATCTCTTATTTTCCTTGGCTATTAGTATATCTTGCAGGTGAAGTAGAACACGGCTGTGATGGACACCTACTTAGGATGAGTGGGATAGGCTTTTATGAAAATCCTGGCATAGGCGATGGCTGCAAGCTGGGCCTCCAACCTTATTCTTAGCAGTAAAGCAAGCTCCTCTACTAGCCTAAGGAATTGAATTAAATTCATTAAAATAAATTTTCATTCATTCAGAGTTGAATTACTTGCTAATTTGGTACTGCCATTTATTTGCCAGTTTAAGGATTTTAAACTTATAATTTCCTTTTCTTGAAAGCAAAGTATAACAACAGGATTACTGAAATTAGCAATAATCCTAATGTGATTCCTAGCACTATCTGCCACCATTGCACTCCCTCAACTACTCCGTTCTGAATGTAGAATCCTTATTACACATAGCAGCTCTGCTTTTTATCTACACTCATAGCTTTGATACGCTGGTATCTCAATAAGGAACTATTGTAGAATGTAAGAATGCCATAGCCGGTATTGACACCCGAGAACGAAGTGTAAGGAAGGAGAGGATAATATTAAGTGGTTCCCTATTTATCATGGCCGGCGTCTCCCTGAATCAAGTAGATAGGAGTCTTAGTCTAAGAAAACACTTGCATCGACATCTTAGTTTCAGTGTCAATGATAGTCTTCAATTTGAAGGGGGATATATTTCCCATTTAGTCGATAGGAAAAAGCCTTTAGTAGAGATGTACGTGTCCACTCATGTAAAGTTTGACTTATTTGGAATTGAAAAACTGAGAAAAGCTGGTGAGCAGAGGGCCTACTTTGCAGTTGATGTCAGAGTTGCTGCAGTAGAACGGGTAGTGAGAAAAAGGAATATACCAATCGTAAGGTGAGTTTTTATTATAATCGTCTTACAACTGCTTTACTCTAACTGATGTATCACTAGGTTTTTCCCCATAAACTTATCTGACTGGATTGAAAACGGCAAAATGCGTCCCCCCCACCGAAAAGCTAAAGAAATCATTTTTGGTGTTAGCGTTGTCAGGGAGAATGAAGCTATTTACATAGAGATAGCCAGAAATAGGTCGTTTTAATACAGACTCGTGGTTTCCAGTAGCTGCCATCCAGACGAATCTTGATGTATAATCTTGGATAGCTTTTAGAAATTGAGGATAGAATTGGCAGTTATTTGTATCGAAGTCATAGGCTATATCTCCCATAAATAAGATCCCAGTGTAGTTCTTCTTGATCTACGCGCTGATGCATGGAAATATGTCATCGTATTTTGCAGCCCCGTATGTGAGGATGCCCCAATCGCCAATTACTAGCCATTTCATAGGATACTAAGCGTTAGGCGGTGGAATAAATGCTGTGTAAGTTTTACCTGCAATGGTATAAGAATAAGAAAATAGATTTTTTTCGTTACCGAAATTAATAATCTTTACTTCGCATGTGTGAACTGTGGTCTTAAATACATAAGCAACGTTGAAGTTGGCATTATTAACTTCAAGCGTTTTCATACTGCATGTTACTTTTTAATCTTTTGTTGTCAACTCAAACTTGGAACAGGATTAGGAGTCAGTGTTAAAGACGACTCTGAGCAGAACGTCGGAGATAGGGACTTTGTTATACTTTTCGCCTAGGAATAGCCTAACACCCCAAGGATCACAGGACTGTGCGTGCCCCGTGCCGACAATAAATAACAACATAATAAATAATTTCTATTAAAATTCCATTACTGATTGATGTATTGGAGATTCATAACAATTTTATTTTTTATTGACTTATGCCTGCCTATACTAGCATTATTGGCATCGAATGATTCATTCCTGGAGGTCCGCATACAAAGACTGCCAGCATATTCGCCACAGACTTCACCTCTTTCTTTATCTAATCCTGAAATACGGCCTGACTTCCCGAGTGCGAGATCATAATTTTGCAGGCCTTATTCTAGACAGAGCTCAATAGATTCTTGAAATAAACATTTTATTGACCTCTAAATCTAAGGAATATGCTAAAATTGTAGCCTCTTAGCTAAGTGTTCTAGCTTGAAATCATCCATAGTAGGTCCAGGAAAGGGAACAATCCAGTCCCTCCTGCTATAACCATGTAGTTTCCAGGGCCACTCTAACGAAGATCCAGACCTTGTCCCCGAGGCCCGGCTATCTGGAATGTCTGATTGATTGAATTATGAAGCTTTTGAGTAAATTGACCTTGGTGGTAAACCTTGGCTATAAAAGCGAAATCGACAGTGCTAGAATTGAATTTACCGAAATCTTATTTGATTTTGGGTGATAATTTCTAGAAGTGTGATTTGTGAAGGAATTTGGTTTGTGTATAAAGTCTTTTTAAATAGCTTTTATTCTGATCGTATATGCAATAATACTTGCCAAGCTCAGAAATGTTTTAAAGCGGCGACCAAGGACGTCCTCTGAATCCGTAGATGAATGTGTCTTTCGTCAGCTCCACAATAGAAATTAGAGCAAAGCTGCCTGAAATATCTTACTTTTGAATAAGCTTGGACTTGGGTGCCTTCTAAAGAAATTCCAAAGCCCTAAGAGAGTGGAGGTAAGGTGAACTGTTTAATTAATTTTAAATTCCGTACATTCCATAGATAAAGCGATCGACTTACCTACCTCTCACAGACTATATGATCTTATTACCACCTGGGTGCTTAAATTAATAGTTGTCTTAGAGCTAATAAATGTAGTCTTCAAAAACTACATTGTTCCGAGTTATTTTGCTTGACTTCGCATCTTCAGACATCGTTGATAACTACACCCATCTGGGGTTGTCTATTTACAAATAGATCACAGCTCCAATAAAGAAAAGTACCATTATCCCGACCACGATAGCTCCTGCTGCCATGTCATTTACCGCCCAACCGGCAATCACCTGCTACATTGCTATCAAAAATGCAAAATACCCAGTACCCCTATGGAACAAATTAAGAATAACTAAAAATTTGCTCCCTGCTTCCCTCGTATTCGAGGCGAATATCTTGACATATCCTAAGACCTGCGCTAGGAGAGTGAAGGCCAGCAGGATGTACCCCAAGATTTTGTGAACACTCCAGTAAGGACTGAGAGTTTGGTTGAAAGTGGTGTAAATTGAGTAAATGATCATTGCAATGGTGAGGATGTTGGCTACCAACAAACTGATTCCATGTACTTTATAAAAATTTTATTTAAATTTGTAATAGCGGATCATGAGAATGGAGAAGAGCGCTAACCCCACCCAGGCTATAGTCATGATTATTCCATGGATAACATCAGGCCTTACTCCTCCACTTTGGTATACTGTTGGGGAATCGATTTTGAAAGTTGCATCTGTATATAGCAGACTAGTGTGTTAAGTCATGAGCTTTGTCGATGAGTAACCGAAGGAGAGTCGGTAGGACTGTTCCTTGACTTTGTTTCCATCCTGACCGGCTTTGGTGTTATCTCTTGTAAATTTGGCGATTACACAATTTCCCGATATTTGAAATCCGTTTAAAGTGAATAAGTTCAGAGTGGCCAGGTCAGGCCTGGTATTTCCTACCATAAAGAAATGAGAGATTATGACATTGTTGGATGAGTCTAACTCAATAATGGCCGCGTCTCTCTTTTGCATGTCTGGCTGCAGGCTGATCCCAAGCCAGTTGACTCCCACACAGCTGAAAACTTTGAAGAGAAGTGCGGTGGAGGTGAGCTGAGTCTGTATGATCAACTTGTCAGAGACGGTGTGGTTGGTGCCAACATCGACCAGGTCTGCAGCAAGAGGAGTGAAGAACCCTATAAATATAAAGAACATATATATTTTTATATTAAATGCGATTAGCTTTTATAGGCTAATTTAATCCAATTATAATTTTAACAAGAAAAAAATGCTTCCAATCCGCTATCAAGGATACTTCTTCAAAGTGCCATTTCAGATTAGCGAAATACGATCAATTGAAGGCTATTCTGTCATTAAGGCAATTTATCATATTTAGTAAATCATTAACTCTGAACGAAAAGGTACTTTAACTTTTTGATCTCACGAATATTAAAGTTACTATGACTCAGTTAGGTCTCAACCTATATTTTTTACAAATTGAACAGACAGTGTAAGGAGTTGAGCAGGGTGGTGAGGACTAGCATCAGCAGGATTGATGCTATCACAACAAACAAAGCGAAGAGAGTGAGGTAGTTTGTGCTTATAGCAATAGCCAATCTTGAGTTGGGATATATATTCATTAGGAATTAGTATATTTCTAAATAATGAAGGTGGCTGGGATAGATATTGGGACTGCTAAGTCCCATCATGGAGACCATTAGTCTGAAGCAAAGAGTGAACATAAGTGCTATTCTCAGGAATATCAGATTGCTGATTGAACTTTTCTGGAATTTTGGTATACTGCCGTTAGCAAAATAAAAAGTCGAATATAGAAGCAACATCTGTATCAGGCCTATAAACTGTAGCAGTGGGACCAAAGCACTCCAAACCAGGGAGTTAAATAAGATTCGTACAAGCTCGTCGATGAATTAATCCTCCTACATCTTTTTATTTGGATTGAGAAACAAAATCCTGAGCATGAAAGGTTTGAACTTCAAGCTCAAGAAATTTTAGTGATCGCCTAGATAGAACAGCCGGTAGATGGATTAAGACTTGATGGACTTTACAATAAAATTTGCAATGATTGAAAACAAGTTTATAATTATATCGTAAATCCCTTCCATCACCAAAAGGTAGGGGATCTCGACATACCAGGCTCTACTTATGTAATTGTAGATGCTCTAGTTGGAGACATCTAGATTGATGGAGTTCAAGATGGACTCCAGCCAGACATTCCGAGTGATGGTGTAGTTGAAATTGATAAGGAAAAAGAGAGTGCAGAGGATGAAGGCCAGGTAGTTATAGATCCTAAGATTGATGCGCTTCTCCGGATCTTCCTTTAAGCATAAAAGATTGCTACAGACTTTAAGGATGATTTCGTTTGCCTTGAGAGCTAAGATGAAAATGAATGGCTTGGAATATTTCAGGTTGGGGATATTGATGAGCTAGAGAAAGATTGAGAAGAAGATGAAGGCCATCAACATGATAGTCAGCAGCACGATCATTAATAGTTATTTTAAAAAGTCGGATATCCTTGAGCTTTAGATATAATTGAATTGCATCGAGTCCTAATTATACAATCGGCTCACCTAATAGTTCTAATTGTTCATAATTCCTTTGAATAAGTGAATCTGGAACATTTCGGTTTTAAACTTGTTGATGCCCTGCAGATTTTTGAATCTCACGAAATAATGTTTAGCAAGATTGTTATCAGCTTATCCATGGGGTTGGGCCGTGAGCTGTGCATATTTACTTAAATGTTATTTGTAGTTCTCTATAATTAAAGTAGCTGGATTAGTTTAATTTTCCAATTCTATTAAATCGGATATGAAGGCAGCGGGCTATTTGTATTTAGTTTATTTAAGGACTTTAATTTAAGATTTGCTGAGTGCTGTGATCTATATATTTTAGGGAAAAGAAAAATTTTTATGAAGATATTATTTAAGCATTTAACAAGTCTAATCTTTATTCTTATCATTTTCGAACTTAAACAGCAATGTCGACTCGAATTAAAAATATTTGTTCTTGACTTTAAGGGCAAAAATGAACCCGATCAGCAGGATCAGCACGTTAAAAAACTAGAGAGATTGTTGTGTTATTACATTTTGCCAAATGTTTCTGTTGAAATCGTCTTTGGCGTTGAGCTTGTAGACATCCTGGTTGCCGAACAGACTCTTTAGGATAATTATGAAAAAAAAGTTAGATTTATATGAACTGAGGCCGCTTCCCTGAAAATTGAAGAATATTGATATCACTGCTACCATTGTTGATATAGTATAGATTATTATTATCAGCCTATAGTTTATTGAGGTATCCTACTTAAATAAAATACAGGTTTTTTAATCATCTTAGAGCCCTTAATTATCAGATCTACTTTAGAGCCCTTAATTATCAGCTCTTCTTTAGAGCCCTTAATTATCAGCTCTTCTTTAGAGCCCTTAATTATTAACTATTCCTTAACCGTTGGGGACTTAATTATTAGCTCTTCCTAAACCGTTGGGGACTTAATTATTAGCTCTTACTTATAGCCCTTAATTATTAACTCTCCCTTAGAGTCTTTAATTATTAACTATTTCTTAGAGCCCTTAATGATTAACTCTTCCTAAACCGTTAAGGACTTGATTATTAGCTCTTACTTAGATGTTGGAGCCTAAATTCTGATTACTTGCTGGCTGTATAGACTACTAAGTGCTTATATTGAGATCTTATAAATAAGTTTGCCTGCATTGAGTAGTGCTATCGTTTTAACCATTATTTGGGTATATCATTGATTATTTATAACAAAATTAACGGCTTTATAGTTTATTAACTTTGGTATCACTATTAATTATGAGTTATCAAACCACCGACTCCAAGAAAGAGGAGTTCAGGAAGTACCTCGAGAAGGCTGGCGTCGTTGACCAGCTCACCAGAGTCCTTGTTGGACTCTACTAATAGCCCAGCAAACCCTCCAACGCCATCGACTACGTTAAGAAGTACCTGGGCAGCCCTACTGACATTGACGTCTAGAAGCTGAAGCTCTAGTACGAGAAGATGAAAGAGGAGAACATAAAACTGAAGAAGCAGGTCGATTAGCTAAAGCGGGAAATTCAAACTATCAAGGCCTAAGAAAGCTGATTATTACATCATAATGCCGATACTCATTAAGGCCATCTTGCGGTCCCATCCCTTTTATTATATTGATTTATGACAGACGTTGCACTCAAAAAAACTCATTAAAAAAAACTCGACGCTCTACTCAACAATAGCACGGTCATCAAGTTCGGAGAGTATTTCCATTTTATGCTGGACCGCTGCATGGTCAACAATAAACTATCTTTAATAAAGCTTTATGACCTCTTCATGTCAACTCATGGCCAAAAGGAAACACCTAACTAAAAAGCCATAAGCAAGGAGCAGTTCGTTTTTTTGCTAAGCGAGCTGGCCAAATATGTATATCCCGGTGATAAACTCTACCTCGATAAGCTTTACAACCTAATTTTGAGTGAGAAGAAGGCAGCCTAAAAAGACTCGAAAGACTCAAGAGTGATGAACTTTCATGACTAAATAAATAAGAGACTGCTTTCGGAAGTGGCGCTGAAGATATACAAGGACTTCTAAAAATAACTTATGAACGTATTCTTGATCTACATGAGTTAGAACTACTTTTCGATTAAGCAGAGCAAGAGGATCCTCCTCGACTGGAAGGAGATCATGCTTCAGAACAAACGCATGTCTTCGCCCGGCTTCGTTAGGTTCCTCAGGGAGGCCTAAATCGTCCCCCACCTCATCTCCATCTAACAGGTCGAGGAAATCATGGGCAGAGTGGTCCCTGCTCTGTTCGTCTAGCGCTAGTTTTAAATAAAGCATTACTTGTGCTAAATATACAACTAACCTTAGAAAGCCGAGCGAATGCCCAAAGGGAAGACAATTGTTAAAGAGCCCATATATGACACTGATCCAGGCTTTCTGTTTTTTTAGTTCCAGATAATGCTGGGCAGAATCGCCTGGGAGGTATACCCGAAGTAACTTGAGAAGAAGCTAGACTTTATGCTGCTGAAATTCTTTAAGGATAACCTGCTAATCCGCTAGAACGATGTCATAAAGAGCAAGCCACTAATCAATATCAACCGCAAATTCATTCTCCACCTTCGTTAGTACTACGAGAACTACGATTCTGCTGACTAGCAGCTGATCAACAAAGCGAGACCCAAGCCTTAATAAGATTAGGATTCGCTTGCTCTCCTCACCAAAAGACAGTAGTAGGAAGTCTTCGGAAAGTAATACGCCAAATTCGATTTAGTTTAGATCCTCAAACAACTGTAAAAGTAGCTCCCACCGATTCCCGAGGTTCCCAAAGTCACTCCATAGAATCCTCCTCCTTACAAGGACGAAAAAATTATTATAGGTATGCAGCCGCCCCCTTAGGCGGTAGACAAAGGAGCCGCCAAGGCAGGCAAGCCCGCAGCAAAGAAAAAACCAGGGAAAGCGGGATAGCCTTAGCCAAGGACTTTCCAATGGGCAGGATTCCCGCCCCCTCCTCCCCCTAAAACAGACTACTACCTTCAAAAGCTCAACGATTAGATCTAATACGGCGTGAAAAACTTATCAGATATCTAGCGAGGAACTCTGAGCTAGATTGATGTACTGCCTTGCTTGATTTAGTAGATTCTGTACCCGCCTTAAGTGCCTCAAGGCATTAGATCATTACTATAGGCAGCTATCAATTCTCACAATTAGCAAAACTTCGTGCTTTCCATTTAAAATTATAACCTGGCCAGACAAGCTTGGAAGGCCCTTGGCGAGCTCAAACCCTCGATCGAGCTGTATTTCGAGTACTGTTTAGGAAGTGTATTCAACTCTGCAGGGAGAGACGACCACGCACTCCACCATTATCTTAACTGCAGATCACATGCGTAGAGCAGCAAGCTCACTTTCTCAAATCCAGACAGGGCTCTGCCTTATTGCGGAATCGGCAGCATACTCTATAACATATAATAATACTAATTGGCGCTTAGAAGTTTCTTGAGAGCTCGCTCGATAAGGGAAGGTATTCTGGGCATTTAAAGTGTGGATACTGCCACGACCTTCAATAACTTGGGGTGCTGCATGTTTGTCCTAGGCAGGGGTAAAGAGGCCCAAAGCTACTTGAAGATTGCCCACGCAGTGTTCGAGTGCGAACTGGGACCATATCACTAGCGGACCAGCACTACAAGCCGGAACCTGATGAAGGTGAGCAAAGGGTTCTTCAACAACACGCCTGAATTCCGCAACCTCTGGTAGTGCTACGAGAAGGACATCTTTTCTGCAAAGAAGAAGAAGAAGGGGGGCAAAAAAAAGAAATGATGTATTCGAATTAATGTTTGAAATAGAAGCTGTGTGTCTAGGGTCTTACTCCTACACTCCGCTCTCAGTCAACTTGTTCCTCCAGGCTGACTCCCGCATTCTCAAAGTCAAATTCCATGGCACTCTCGAGTTTCCTTTTGGCTTTGGGGTAGGAGGAGTTTTCACACTTTTATTCAGTGCGGAGACAAGCAGCTACAGGCTCGTTGAATGTTGCAATCTTGGAAGGAGTGTGCCGAAACTATCAGGTGCCAGACCCTCATAAAGAGGTATAAGCTTCTTGGGATCAATCAAAGAGCGTCAAGCCTGCGGAAAGAATAAGAGCAGCCTGAAGTTGCGGGTTCTGACCTAGGGCAAGTTCGTGACAGTTTTCGCATTCTAGCGATAAGCCTGCTAGTTCAAGGATGTGCTAAATAAGGATTGCTAGCTGCTTTTTATCAACCCACACATCTAAGATTATAAATCATCATGGCAATTCAAACTGCATTTAGACTCAGCTGTCATTCCGGCCGATTCAGAGCCTAATCCTGAGGAGTCTTCAGAGGCTTTCAGTAGAAAAAGGATCAATTAGATAGTCTAGTTCTATTTGCAAGAGCCTCATGATTAGCTCGCTTAAGATTTTCTGCAAAGGATTAAGGCTAGCATTCACAGCTGCAGCGACTTGGGCCAGCTCCTTAGCTGGGGTTCGGGGGTCCCGGAATTGCAACAGCTGACTGCGGACATTATGGCCTCAGCCCGCTTATGATATTAAAATCATCATCATCTTATCCTGGACTTTGAGATGGGCCGCTTTTAAAGATACTCCTGCCGGTGTTGCCTAGTTTTGTCTACTGTTCTCTGAATCCTAATGTTCTAATTCATGAGCTGGTTATAGATAGGCTGTTTGAGTGCCGCAGCCTTGCCCAGCTAGTTCTCCAGCCGCTTCAGCTATTTCCTAATCTAAGCTTGCTCCTGAGATAGTTCTTGCAGTATCTAGTCAAGCTCCCTGATTTCCGAAAGCTATAAAGAGTCTGCTTCACGGTCTGGCCGCACATACGATATTTCCAGCTTGATGGAAGGCCTCTCTTGGATCTAGCTGAGCTCGGAGAAGGGCTTGCTTGAGATGGAGTGGTTGACACTGTGGCTGATCGGGACAGCAGGGATAATGGCCTTCTACTTAATAGGCCGCTGGGTCTAGAGGAGGACAGTGAGTGCGGCTATTCGTTCTTTCAATAGACACACTTATCGAAACTTATCTTACCTCGCCTCCTTCAGTTAAAATCTAAGCCGCTTGTTTTACTACTACAGTTCTACGATCCTTGACTCCCTCTCCAGAAGTTACTTGCTGAAGTGCGATTCGATTGTCCTTTTCAGCTACTTGACTTCCCTGTTCTATTTGTCCTCGGTGGGGGTCAAAGAACTCAGGATGCTCGAGTTGAGAGCACGGAGGTGCTGATCTTTTCGCTTGCAGTCGAGCAGCTCTGCTGTTAGCATCTGACACTTCTGCAAAAGTGCCATTCTCTCGAACTATTCGTTAGACATTAATTCACAATCCAAAATTACGGATGTTAAGAAAAAGACGATCTTTCTTGCCTTGCTTTTACCTTGACCTGTCCGGCTCTGGAGGCTATCCGCTTCCCTTCGATGCTGCCAATTTTTTCCCACTGACTGGCAGCTTGCTCTAGCTATTCAACGGACCCGGCCCAAGCATCAGTGAGACTCCGGGCTTAGCAATAGATTAGGCTAGATTTTATGGGGGCTCTGATTAGTACAAATAGTCCACATTAACTGACTAATTAACTGCAGTTATCTAAATATAAAGCTTGGATCCATTTATGTCTTGCTTGGACAATAGGTCTGAATTTGGGTTGAAAGGGGGCTTGAATAGTTGCAGGGCGTGTTTGCCGATTCTTGGCTGATCTCCCTCTCCACGCATATCTAGAACACTCCATCCATACAGTTTAAAGGTCTACCGGTAGGCATACTCCACTTTGACTACAAGAAATCCACCAAATTTAATGTCGAATTGGAAATTTTTGGCCTCAGGGTAAAATATAGCAAGATACTACCTCTCCTTATAGGATAGCTACTTGGCGTCGGACTAATAGTTAGCCGATTCGTTGAGCCGATCGGTGATGCTGTAGATGAGGCGAACCTAATCGAGATCCTAAGGAGTGATGAAATAGAGGAAGTGGACTCGCCCATCACCTTCCTGCTTGGCCCTCTTAATATCCTTGTTCAGGTTCTGCTGGATGGAGTATTTGCGCTGCTCATCGATGTAATCCTGCCTCCTCTAATCGCGCTATTGATATTTTGATACTAAGACTTTCTGCTGCTTTATGTCTTATATTCTGCTCTTTTGAACTTCGTTGTAGATTTTCATTCGCTACATTTGCAGCTCCTTGAAGATACGATATCGGAATTAGTAGATAGGTGTGCCCGGGGTCAGTTGCTCTAAAATTTTTAGCTGGTCAAGCTCCTGACAAGTTAAAACGTAAAGTAAATTCTGGGATGGAGTAGTAACGTTTTTGGATGCTATATGAAGAGCCTAGGCACTATCAGCTAGTTGCTAAGGATCACTCTTAAAATCGCTTTTTTTGACGGGCTTTTGGAAATCCTGTATTTTCTGCGCGAGGATCTTGTTCTATCTCTACTTCACTCTGGCTATCGATGAAAGTTTCGAGTATTATTCTTCCTAAGGTTGGGGATCGGCCTTGAAGTGCGGATGGGACTGGGGTTTGACTCTGGCCATAGGTACCTGCGGAGAATCATTGGTAGGTAGATATCCCTTCTAAATTTAGTACTATCGCTGCCTGTTATTCTTAATCATTTACTCTCCCAAGGAATCTAGTCTTTGCTTATAGTATTGCTAGATTTTAGGATTAGTCGCTTTTACTTTGAGTGCCTCAAGGTTGTCTGCAAGGGGAATAGTTTGCTTAATCGAGTAGTCTTTCACCTATTTGGCCTCGCTCTACTTGAATCGCTTTACGAAAGCTGCAGGGTCTGCCTTGAGGCTGGACAGCTGATTTTAAAGCTATCGGCGATGCTACAACAGCCTTTGCTTTTCGCCTTTTACTGCGGCAATTTCCATGCCCTTATCCAAAAATCCTCTGTAAATTTTATCTTGTGCAGAGACTGGCTTTTATTCTTTCTTGAAATCAGGGATCTTGACTATCCTATTCTGCTAGAATTTTTTGAGCTATTGCTAGAGAGCTGTTTCCTATGCATCGAGCTGCTATCGCTCCCGACGGATCCGCTCAAGATCGCCTTCCTTCTCCTTAAACCGCATTTCGACCTCGAGCTTGTTGAGCTCTTCCAGCTCCCGCTTTATCCTTTGCTTCTACAGGTTACGCTATATTTATTAACGTTTCTTGGCCTTTAAATTTTACACCATCTCCTATAGGCTGTCTCCCACTCGAATTGTCGCTCTCTTCGGCTCCGCTTCTGCCTATTCCTTGGGCTCACTCACTCCCATTCCCTGCAGCACGTTCCTCACGCCTTTCAGTTCGGACATTCGCCGGTCAATCGACTGGAGATCAGCCGTGCAGAATTTGCGTTGATGGATTTCCAGGGCATCCTGGACCTAGAAGATCATGTCGCAGCGACTGGTAAGTGCAATACTCGCATTGAAATTACATTATCAATAGTCACTCTCAAGCACTAATAGTACTGACTTAATAACTCCAACTTAAGGATACCTCCTTGAAATCCAGGTCTAGCGCTTGCTATCTCCTTATTAGACGTGGACCTTCGTCAGCGGACTCAGTACCACCTCCGGCCTGATCTTATTTGCGCAGAGATGACTGGCGAGCACGTCGAGCACGAGGGGCTTGGACTGAGGCCAAAGGAGGAGCAGGGCAAAGAGCTGCCCACGATAATAGGCGGAGGTGACAGAGAGCTCTGTTTGCATAACTCGAATTAGGAAATCAAGACTTGATCTGAAAGATGTAATCGTCAAGGGAAATGAAATCAGCCTCGATTAAGTTTTCGATGCTCTCGAAATTGGGCTACATCCGCTGCTAGCTCTGCTGACAGAGATGCTGGCCCAGCCACAGAGCTTTGTTTTGAAGCTAGAACTAACCTTACACCGTGGCCTATCTGATCACCAAGGATCGCTTCTACTTCTTGATTGAACGCGGGGGCTCGACTTTTCCTCCCGTGTAATTTACTTTGAAGTTGATTTTGGAGGGGAGATGATGATAGACGAAAGGTCGGTGGATGAAAGGATTCTCGATTACACCCTCCTCCGCGTTAGGCTACTTCCCAGTTGACTCAATCTTGACTCCGTAGTAATCAAAAACAAAAATCCACTGATGCAGGTTGAATTATTGGATGTCGATGTTCGCCAGAAGCTAAAGGAGTTTAAGGCCTGCAAGTATCAAATTCGGATTTCGTTTTCTAGATTTCGTTTTGTCGAAGACCTGGATGAGGAGGACGAGGAGACTAGGCCATATGCTCCTAAAGAGTTAGTGCAGACTCTGAGGACTTAGTCTGAGGACCACAATCCGAATGCAAAAGAAAATTAGGATGAGCAAGGCCGGATTTGTCTGTTAGATGTCCTTTATGACCTAATTGATGCTTTAGAGCAGGAAGTGCATTTTCTTCTGATATTAGTCCACCCCGCCGGCATAAACCACGAAGCACACTCTCTCGAATGACTTTATCTTCTGCCGCATTGATTCTGCACGTCCTGTGAAAATCCCACTTAAAAGTCCTTCCTTGGTGAGCAGATTAGCCAGCAAGTCCTCTGCCTAGCCCATCCAGCCCACAATTTTCTTCCAATATTTGAGAGTCTGCTTGGTGCATCTAAAAAAGTCATTGCCCATGAAGATATCCATTATTGGTTTGCGAAGCTGCTTGATCATATCTGTCCTATGACTTTCTATCCAAGTCAACAAGAGCTCTGAAATAAGTTCTACAAAAAGCCTATTTTCTTGTTATTTATTTTAGAGAATCGGCAGGACGAGCAGCAGGTTGTCTCGCAGCATGTTGGTTATCTTGAAGGCTTGATCGGCGGAAATGCAGTTCAAAAGAATGGCGGTGCCGACTGACTTGAGAGTCTTAATGGCATAGAATCCCATCCTCTTAGTGTACTACTGACTGTCGAGCTGATTGGTGGTGTTCTCCAGAAAACTTAATTCGACCTAAGTCTTCTCTATGCGAGATGTTTTTAATTTGTAGACTTATTAAAGGTTATAAATTGATGGGTTGAGTGGGGCAAGCAGCTGTAGCCACTATTTCTTCTCTGGCTAGCTGTCGTAAACCGAACCCAGGCCGAAAAACCCTGTCTTGAAGTCTTTCCGGCCAGTGAACGATTTGCCCATTGTTGAAAATTGGGCCAGCTGCTGGAAAAGGCTTGAAATTAGCTAGAAGAGGTCGTTTCGGTATTTGCTGTCGTTGAATAGATCTTTGATCGGAAAGCGAGTAGATATGAGGAAGAGAAGGTCGGTCAGCCAGAGCACACTTTGCGGGAGAGAGGACCCAAGGATAACTTTGGAAAATCTAATGACAAGCGTCCACAATTTGACCAGGCTGCTTGTCTTGAGCTTTTCGCCTATGCAGTGCAAGAAGTAGTTATATACAAAAGAAATGAGGCGGAGTTAGTTCTCAGCCAACTAGATATCTACGTAGTGCAGGGTCTTGGGAATGACTGGCCTCTGCTCAGCGCTAGAAATTATTTTTTTGAACTTAACACTCTAAGTAACTCCTTAGAGGAAAACGTCTGCAGGAATCTTCATACAGACCAGCACCTCGGTGAGCTTGCGCAGCACTGGCACCACTTGCGACGGGACATGGATCTGGGTGGTAGTTTGGTTATTCCAAATTGAAATAGCCTAGTTCAGGAAGGAGTCTCTATTGTTGCAAAATAGACCCATCATGGTATGCAGCACTGAATCACGAATGTCACTGCGTTGATTGATTATGGTGTTGATCTACTCAGAGAGCTGGAAAAGTCCTTGTTGGTCGGGCTGTCCTATTCCTCTGTTGGTCAGGCGACATATCTTTTCGAATGTTTTATTTTAAGGCCAACAATGGAGCTCCAAGGCAATCAATCTGCTGAACTTGCCCAGGATCTAGCTACTCACGTTTTTGTAGACCGATGGTTTGCTCTATAAGGCTATTCCATGACCCTTAAAGATTCGTAATAGTCCTGCAAGACTCTTCTAGGCTTGCCGATCTCGCTACTTTTAGCACCCGATTTGGATCAGCAGATTCACAACCAGTTTTAGTGCGTCTCTCAAGTTCATGAATGTTAGGAAATCGTCTTGCGATGAGCTTAGAGTCTGATTGCTTATTAGCATTGAGGTGTTGACAGAAAGCAGCAGAGGTTCCAGCTAGGCGTAGACTTTAATAAAGGAATTCTCCAGGCTGGAGGGGTCGATCTGATTAATGACGTAGACATTAGTCACACTCACAGCCAAATATTTTGTTTTAAGGTAGTATTTCTTGTTGTGCTTGAGACCGATAAGAAGAAGGCTTGTCAGCTTTTAACCGAGGGTCAGTCTGCTCCTTTAGCTGAGTGGAACTTTTTCTCCAGGGATGATAAGCAGGATCTGCTGTAGTAATGAAAGTAACTGAACTTGCTGTAGTACGTCGTTATCGTTGATGTTCTCTTACAAGCTGCTTAGAATTGTTTAAAGACTCATCCTTAGGATAGTAGACCGACATTAGCTCTTTTGACTATCAGCTACCAATTGTTCCAGAACTACACATGCCTGGGAATTAATCCTGACGTATTCGAATGCGAACTATTCGGCTGTGCCTTTCTTGTTCTGCAGGCAAACAAGCACAACCTGTACAACTTTTTCAAATAATTCTTATTATTTGATGATAGCCCGCCAGACTTCCTAGTCCTAATAAATCAGTATCGTGCGTATGCTGGAAAGCAGGGATATGGCAGTCGTTGGGTCATACTTTGAGCTATTCCTATTCTTGTTTAACACGATCATGAGATTGCCCAGAAGAGGACTGAGCACCTTCTTTATTCTTGAGCTGCTCTAACTAAGCCAGCCCCTCGCGATAAATTTAAGGATTTGATTCTAGTGCTGTATAAAGGACAGCATGTTGGAAATCCCCACTCCTGCAGTCTCGTAGTTAAGCAGATTCCAGGCCATAGTGAACCTCCTCATGGCTTTTTCTAGTTGCCGTGGATCCTCACTTTTGAAACTTTAAAGGATCTCTTGAGAAAACCTATCGGGAAACCTATCGCGGAAGGTGGCCAAAAGACGCACATTCTAATTCAGCTCGTAGCGAGTTTAGATTAGTCGATACAGACTACTAATAACCAGTTTTAGGCTGTCTTACTGCAGGAGTTTAACCATATTGGGATTATTGAAGAGCTCCATTGAGGCTTTCGATGCGTTCATTTGGATGGCTGTGTTGGAACCCTGAACTGAAAGCAGTAGACTATTAGTTAGCAGTTATGGCTCGATACTAACTCGAGCGTAATTTAGTACAATGACCCTGGTTAGAAGGGCGAAAGTGTTGGTGAGGGAGTCTGAGTCAGCATGGTCCTTCGCGAAAATGACTACTTCCGAAAAGAAATCTGCCAGTTAGAGAGTCTAGTCGATTAGTTTTACAAATTTGGAGAGGAGTTCCAGCAAAGGTTCCACAAAAACTCGGCAGTGAAGCTCTTCAGGAGGGATTGAAATTAGAATAGCTGCCAGTTCTTTGGCCATCCTCACATAGACTTTGGGCCTGACTTGGTCTTCCTTAGATTGGTAGTTCCTGAAAAAGTTGGACGTGAAATTAATTAACTCAACGATTTACTTTGCCTATTATGAACTGCGTAAGAGCCCCTTCTTCAACTCCTAGACCAAGCAGTCATAGAAGAGAGACTAGAAGTTGGTAAGACTCATGAACAATCGCTATGAGACCTTACTCACCTCCGTCTAGTTTTTGTGTCGATTTATGTACCACATCAGTCTTGCGATTATAGGAGTTAGGATCTCCTGGATCAGTCCGTTGCAGTCCAGTAACAGATTGTAGACCACTCTCAGAGGACGGTCCTCTTGCCCTTTCCAGTCATCCATCATCATCAACTCGCATAGGCCTTCGCCAACCCAGCACAACTGCTCTTTCAGGAGGGCTGGATCGTAAGAGCCCTAGCTGTCGGGCTGGCCGAACAGCCAGTTTATAACCCTTCTGCTGATCGAATGTTACTTTTTGTACAATAGCAAAAGTGAACCCTGAATAAGTAATGATTTGGCCTATTTGCTGAAAATAGTGTCGCTTAGCTTAAGGAATGTTATCATAACATCCAGAGCGACTCTCCTAACCAGGATCTACTCATCTTAGAAGCAGGCGAGGAGCGCATTCAAGACGAGTGAGTCAGCGTGTGGAAAGCGAGTTTAATTGTTGACTTAATTTTTTTTCTAAAGGAGAGCAGCTAGTTGTTCAGAATATTCTATGGGCTCCTAAGTGATATCCTTGGGTTTATCAGCGGATCGATCAATCTTGAACTACTTGTTGAGGTATTTGAAGCAGGCAAGCCTCACTTTGGGCATTCTAAGGATGGCAGTCCACACGCCTGAGTAGAAAAATCTCCTGCCGATCTTGTCTGATATGACTTCAAGTATAGCGAATACTTTCTTCTGCATTTCCTCGGAGTTTTAGTTGAGTCCAGGGACAATGCTGATGATGACGCCCACTACGGATGGAATCAGCTAGTGCTAAAGTTCTAGAAAATATTTGTTCACCAACTTAAGCAATTCTGGTTTTATAGTGGCGCTGCTGTATTAGAAGAAGGGAAAAAGTCCCACTGCCATGAATGGAAAAATCTCTGTCAACAATTTCCTTGCCTCTCCACGTCCTTAGAGTTTTGATAGCGATAGTGTATTTCGGAAGATCACGTCGTACACTCGTAGAGCGTTGCTGTGCACTCCGAAGGGGAGTGTGGGGAAGAGGCACTGAGCCAGCCTTTTTCCCAACACCTCCAAGTAAGGAATATGGGGAGTAGGATGCTATTGGAGGAGCTGGGAGAGCTTGATGAGCCAATTGCCAATATCAGCCCACTCTTGAATCTTTTAAAACTCCTTGAGCAAGGGCAGGAGCTTGGCCTTTAAGGCAGAAGCGTCCTTTGTCTACTTTTGCCGATTACCGATATCCATTAATTTAGATGTAGCAGCCCTGGACTATTGATGAAGACGACTCGGCCAAGATAGTCAATATCAGGAGTCTGAACCACTCTCTCCACCTCATTTCTCGCAAGGAGGAGCAGCGCAGGTTGCAACTACTCCTACCTCCTTCCAGAATTAGAACATCCCGGCCAAATAGCAAGACTCAGGGCGATAAGGTTTATGTGGGCTCGCGTCCGAATACTAGCATAAATCTGAGAATCCTGAAGCAAAAGGAAATAAGAATCGAGGTGTTCAAGCATACAAGGCTCAAAGCAGCCCCCTTCCTTATGTAGCGATACAAATAACTTTCCAAAGGAAGAAAATGATGCTTCACCTTGTATTGTTTTTGAATGCCTCACGCCGCAGACTCAGGCTGTCATCGACGCACTCGGCCTGCAGTTACTCCATCAATGATTTCATCTTGTTGCCTAGCTATTCCTAGGCCAACGCCTAGGCCTGCCGCTCAGTCTTCCCTTCCAAAGTTAGTTTATACACGAACCGTTTAAACTGAATCTTCTGGAAATTCTTGCCCGCAGAGGTCAAAAGTGGCTGGAACTTCACTACTTTTTGAAGAGGCAGTTGCTTTGTTTAAATGAGTTTTCGCAAATTAGCTGATAATGTGGCTGGCATCTTCCCTCTGGCAACTTGGCTATAAAACTAGTGTTCAGTCAGCTCCTTAAACTAAATTCTATAGTTGGTGAACCTGGACAAGGCATGTCCAGTTTTGCCTTTGGCATGATACCGTATTTTTTTGTATTGCTTGTGTCTACCGATAAGAACTCGGTGTATGTAAAGTCTTTTCCAATCAAGCCCTTTCTGCTTTGCGTGGGATAGCGAATTATAAATAGTTTTGAAGAGATAAGGGGCTGCTTTCTTCTAACTTTGTTTGAGAACGGATAGCGCGTCAAGAATGTGTCTTTTTTTGAGCTGGTGTGTTACGATCCATAGCTTTTTAAGCGAGTAATCCAGTTTCCTTCTTCTCACGACCAAAGCCACTTTGGTAGGAGTAAAATTTTTAACAGGATAAATCAGAGGCCTAGCAATCTAAACTTGGGCCTATGGCTATGGAGGCTTGATGAATGTCTTAACCCAATTTTTCTAGTTCTTGTCATTGAAAGGTGAGTTGAAGACCTGCAACTTGAGCGCGGCCTGATCGGGCGGCTGCTACACAGGCTTTTAGGTATGCTGGAAGGGGAAAAGGGGCTAGAGTGAAAGTGATTGGCGGGTGGTCCTCACTCGAGGAGCGATGACTGTTCTTGCACAAATATTAAGTAATTTAAACATCATTGCCCAATAAAGTCACGTTTAAGATCAAGGTAGGCTTTACGGAACTACTCGTAGACACTGCTCTCCTTCAGCTGTTTCAAGATCTGCGCTTTATGCAGCAAGTTCAGTCCTGAGACCACTTGTCCGTCCACCTCATTGACCACCTCAGCGAGTCTGGCCAAGTAAGTCACAAGCTTCCTATTCTCGAAAGGCTTTTTACTTTAAAATAATGCGAGCATGGATTTGCCTTCAGCCTAAAAGTAGACCTTATGAATCTTGTGATAAGGTAGATATACCTGCTCTTCAACGATCTTTTAGATCTCCTTCATTCTAACTTAGAAGAACTATTTTAATTGCTACAGCTACTTGCGCATAGAAATTCCCCATAGGACTGCCAGCAGCACGAGTCTCCCCTCGCTCTGCTGTCTCTCGTAGACTAAATGTCCAATCTGCTTGACTAGCTATTCAATGTCCTTCTTTTTGGCCTTGGTAAATTTATTTTTAATGAGCTAGCTTACCTAATCCAAATCAGTTCTGACTTGGAAAAGATCTTTGGCCTCTTTTAGCAAGAATTCCTATTAAATGAGTTGAACATTTTAGGTGAGGATGAGTTAAACCTCTTTCATCCATTTATGAGTGGGAGATGGGGGAATTTGGTGGAAGGAGCCATTGAAATTAGCCGAGTTGAGCAGACAGGCTCTCGAGAACTGGGCTAACTCCTTTTAGATAATAAAAAGCCTTTCAGTGACGTAAGGAGACTTGACCTAACGTAGCTTATCTAAAATTTACCTGAGGTTGATGCTCATTTCGTAGGCCTGCTGCTAAATGGGTCGATATATCTTCTAGTCCCCTTCCTAATGGCA
Source organism: Craspedacusta sowerbii (assembly GCA_003687565.2). Classification (NCBI taxonomy): domain Eukaryota; kingdom Metazoa; phylum Cnidaria; class Hydrozoa; order Limnomedusae; family Olindiidae; genus Craspedacusta; species Craspedacusta sowerbii. Next base: position 36,649 of record QQSS02133296.1, read on the forward strand.
GATCTATTGGAAGGACTTTACGGACGCCTACCTTAAGGCCTCCTTGAGCCGATTCTTGAAGCCTCTGATGGCTGGTTTACTAAGGCATATGCGATCTTCTGATTAGGGTTAGAGTTAGTCATATTGTGCTTCGAGTTAAACAGCAAGCCGTGTAAATTCCTTGAGTCGGGCTGAGAGTTGTCTGTTTAGGTTCTTGAGCGAGGCCAGCTGCCATCCCAAAATCGGCTCCCTCATAATCTAGGGAGGATTGTTTTAAATGTTCTTTTTGGCTAGTCCTTTCATAGCTGCATTCTCCTGTCGGAATTCCTGAATTTCCTCTTTCAATTTGCGGTTGTCCTCCTTAATTTAATTGAGCCTTCGGGAGTGCTCTAGACTGCTTTTCTTTAAATTGTTTCGCTACTCGATAGTCTATCGCAATTTCGTCCTTAATTGCTAAAGCTCTCCCTTTAGAGTTTACTTTTAGAGCTATTTTTTTTTTAGCTACCCTTCCAGTCTACTCATTTCCCGGAAGGCTGACTTGCAGGTATTGCACTCTGGTTCAGGGATGGGCTGCTCTATCTTTGACACGGAGGTTGTCTTGACTGGGCGAGTGCCTACAAGCGGCGGTCTTAATTTGCTACTATTTTTCCTCTACTAATTTCTAATCATTATGAATTTGTTACAACTTAGATTCTGGAACGCTCAGTCTAAGAGATCGTATACGCCCTTCATTTTCAAGAAAAACTACTTTCCCAAGAAGCCTGCGCCAGTGAAGCAGCAGCCGACAATCTCACCATTCACTCCCAATTAGCATCTCTACAGAACTGCATAAATATTCATTTAGAAGTAGAAAACTTAGCGCACTTTCCAAGAGCTGCTGAAATATTTATCAGAGAGGAGGAACATGTTCCGAAACTAACCGTACCTGATGAGCATCTATTAATGCGCCGAGCGATTCCCAGATTAGACCAAACAACATAGTCGGATATTACTTCAGCAAGCTTCGACTTTCAGCCGGCTCTACTCCTTCAAACTGGAGTTCGATTAGTACATGCGTCTCAATAAACTGATCGAATCCTTAGGAGGGCCTATTTCTACTTCACTACTCTGGCATGTCTTTCGACTACTCTATAAACATTGGCATTTACAAACGCAACTCCAAATCGCGACTGTGGGACCAGTTGTCCATAAAGCCTTGTCAGCTTATGACGCAGAGGTGCTTCGCACTCATCCAATTATTTCTCCTGAAAGGAAGGAATACGCTATTAACTAGATGGCCTAGCCAGAGTACATGTCCCTGGGATAAATACTAACCAGCCTCAATTGGGATAAGCCTTTGAAGGAGAGCCAAGTCAAAGCTGCACTCTCATTGGGCTCAAAGGAGGGGCAAGAATCGTTCGGACTCCTCTGGAGTAGATGAAGCGTAATTTTAATATTCGCATGCTAACTGAATTCGACCGGACAAGTGCTTTAAAATCTTTCAAATAGAGTCTTGGAGCCACTAAAGAGCACCGCACCAAAGATGGGATTTCAATTATTGCTAATGTAAGTCAAGGCAAGGTGCAGGGATCAGCACTGGTCATTTTTCCGAACTAAGATTTTTACTTCGGATAATTGAAGAACAACTGCTTCTAAGGGTAGGGCTTGTACATCTATAAGACAGGCGAGTACTATAAGGGCACCTTTAAACGAGGAATGAGGGACGGGCAAGGCTAATATTATTATTTGAACGGATCTGTTTATTAAGGCTCTTGGGTTGACTCCGAGCGAGACGGCAAGGGAAGGCTCATCACTGCCAAGGGCGAAGTTCTTGAGGGGGACTTCGAAGAGGGCTATCCACATGGCAACATCGTATGGAGGGACTCACAGGGCAACCGCTATTAAGGGTAATACAAACGCGGGATGAGAGACGGAAGAGGAACTTTCTACTACGCGGACGGCGCAGTCTTCAAGGGAATCTGGAGAGAAGGATTCGCGAACGGGAAGGGCAAACTGAAGACCGTGCAAGGTTAGATTTTCGTGGGGTAGTTCAAGAATGGGAAGAAGCACGGGGAGGGCTAATTCAATTTTAGGGACGGGTCGAAGTACGAGGGCATGTGGGTAAACTAATAGATGAACGGAGAAGGGCTCATGAAGTATGCGAACGGGGACATCTTTCAAGGCTTGTTCAGGAACGGCAAGCGAGATGGACCCGGGGTCTATGAGTATATCAACGGCGACCGGTACAAAGGAGAGTTTAAGTAGGATCTCAAATCCGGGACGGGGACTCTGCAGCTCGCTTGTGGGGATGTCTATTCAGGGGAATGGAAGGACGGCCAGAAGAATGGCCACGGCATTTATAAATTTCTAAACGGGGACGTTTACGAGGGTAGCTTTAGACGATCCAACAGAGAGGGGAAAGGACTCTACACTTGGTCAGACGGAACCACCTATTATGGAGAGTGGCGCAATGACCAGATGTGGGGATCCCATGAAAGGCCCAAAGAAGCTACATTCCAGCCCAATAATAATTGAATATCGATCATGATGCTTTGGACGATTCTCGCCAGCGGAAGTTCGCTGCTGCCAGGCGAACCAGCTCCAACTCTCGTAGGATAGTTGGTCAATCCTGATTTATCTTTCTCTGATGTTGCTAGAGTTTGGGAATCCGATAGCTACAAGGTGCTGCTCTTCTATCCTCGAGACTTCACTTTCGTCTGCCCTACGGAGCTGTTGGCCTTCTCAGATGCTATCCAGGAATTTAAGGACAATGGGGTCTAAGTAATCGGCATTTCCACTGATAGCAAGTTTGCGCACCACCAGTGGATGCAAACCAGCCGATCCCAAGGAGGAATCCAGGGACTAAAGTACCCTCTTCTGGATGACTCAACTCACGCTAACTCGATAAACTATGGAGTTCTGAACCAATTGAAAAAAGTTGCAATGAGAGGGACTTTCATCATCGACAACAAGAATATAATTCGTTCTTTCTCGATTAACGATATGTCTGTGGGCAGGGGTGTAGAAGAGATACTCCGGTTAATTAGAGCATTAAAACACGCCGACAAGCACGGCGTAGTGTGTCCCGCCAACTGGACCCCTGGAAAAAAAACAATAATTCCGGACCTTGAGAAGGCCAAGTAATTTTGGTTGGAGGCCTGATTGAAAATCATTTTTTTATTTTTGGCAATTTAAGTTTGGAAGCGAGAGAAGTCTTCCCAAGAGATTTAAGCTCCTTTGTAGAGCTTTTTTCCTTTAGATCCAAGTATTAGCCCGGTCTTCTGTCGCCGCTCTACTAGATGTCAAGGTCTCTTCGCCTCCGCAGATGGATCCTGGGCTGAGGCTAGTCGAGATCGGAGTATTCCACATCCCTGATGTTGAGGAGCGAAGGCTCGTCGACAGAGTACTAGCGACGGGTTTGCTCCGCTGGCCTGGACGAGATTTTCTTGAATCTGAATGACTACTGGTTATTGGAGCGCTGCGTTAAAGACTTTTAATCGAACCTCATATACTAATCGTCTTAGGTGGGCTAGAATAGCTTATCAGGCTCCTTGATGAACTCAATGCTGGCAAAAAATTGTTAATCCTCCTTCTTGCGTTTGAGCTACTCCCTGCGCTACTTCAATTCCTGTAGGGAGGGCAGCTTGAACTACTTGATAATTGGCAGTTCCTCAGCCTCCTCCTCGATTGTGAAGAGGTCATTAAACACGTTTTGAGACTTTCTAAAGACCCCGTCTTCAATGGCCCTTGGTATCATCATGTTGGGCACTTGTGGAAACTCTTCATAGTCCTACAGCTCTGGCTAGCTGCTCCTTCTTTTGCTTATCATCTGCTGTAGACTGATTTTGTGCTTAGGCTAGGTCAGAATGCGTTCATCAAGGATCGCCTATTACTAGTTCGAATCGAGCACCCTGAGCTGCTAATCGGCGACTTTGTTATCGCTAATTACTTTGATCTGCCACGTGATCAGCCACAGTCCTAAAATGAAAATCTAAAGACCCAGCATGAAGTATTGGCTTGCCAAAAAACTTTAGACGAGCATCTTTAGCCCGCCGATCAGCAGAACTAAGTACACAATATTAGTCACCCAGAGCCAATAAGCTGGACTACATTTCTAGCGATTCAGTGCCTCCCAGCCCAAGATCCTGCTGCGAAAGGTGCGGACGAAGGAGTGGCTGACTGCCAGCCAGAACACTCCTTAAAGAACGCTGCCTACTGTCCAGGGTCTTAAAATGCTCTTAAATTTATGAAAATGAGCAATACTCGAAATATAGTTGATTGCTAAAGCGCCGCCAAAGATCACGGAGTTGATAGCTAGTTGCAGACTCATACTCATTGCAAACACCAGCCAGGCGCATATCATAGCTAAGATGCTGCCTGTTCCAACTAGGCCTTAGCTTAGCTCAGTCTATGGGCGGAGGCATTTGGCGCCAAGCAACGCTGCAGAAAAGAGCAGTAGGCACGTGAGAAACGGAATCGGATAAAATTTGGACCCCTGGATTAACGAGTTGCTTAAACATTGCGAGCTGATATTTAGGCTGGCCACAGGACAGCTAGTGACACAACTTCCCAATGAGAGTAAATAATTATTCTGGCAAGCCTAGCACATTTACAGGCTGCATTTGAAGCATTTCGGTACGTTGCAAGACTTGCATTCGCCGTCAATTTTGAAAGGAGTTTATTTGGCACAATTCTAGGAGCAAGTACCCATGTTCAGGAGGAGAGGGCTTAAGCAGCTTGTACAGGTCTTCTAGTTAGAGCAGTTGAAGCAAGGCTGTGAACAGGTGATGCATACTCCATTAAGGCGATAGGACTGAGCTGGACACTCGATTGAACATTTCTCTGCAACAAGGAAATACCCTGAGACACAGGCAGTGCAGATAGCCTCTGAGACACACCTCGAGCACTTTACATTGCAACTCAAGCAATTATTTTCCGCCTTGTAGTAGCCTTAAGCACAGGTTAATGAACATTGTTTAAGCACGTCATTATACAAGTATGCTGAGGAGCAAGCTGTGCATTGTTATGGGGAGGACTGGCATGCTAGGCAACCTGTCCCACAGCTGACGCATTCTCCCTTGTAGCCCAAGAGCGGGGCCGTGCAGCTGGGCACACACCTCTAGCTGGTCAGGAACAAGCCTGAGATACAGCTCTTGCAGGAGACTGCTGATGTGCATAAATGACAGGGTTGTGAACAAGGTGTACAAATACTGGAAAGTGAGTAAAAGGTATCAGGACAAAGGTCTAAACAGTTGCCCTGATGGTAGGATTTGCCTGAAACGCAGAGCACGCAAGTAGAGATGGACCCCTAGCAGGTGAGACATGGGGTTTGACAGGCTTTGCAATTTTGGCCTATCTTGACATAATAAGAGACCGTGCAAGAAGAGAGACAGGAGGTAACTTGTAAAACTTTGCCAGCAATACAGCTATTGCAGTTAAACTCATCGCTGCATGTGACGCATGGAGAAACACAAGCTGTACACTCTGAGTTTTTAGAATAGAGCCCGGCTGGACACTGCCCTAAACAACTAGACAAATAAAAGGAACCTGTAGTGCACGTCTTGCAATCTGATAGCGATGAGCAGGTCTTGCAAGGAGGCTGGCAGCTGGCACATTCAAACCCGTTAGGAAACATTCCGCTCGGGCATGATGTTAGGCATTGATTATTTAGGAAGTAAGGGTTTGCTGAAGTAGTGTCACAAGTCGCGCAAGTTTGCACTGAGGAAGAGCAAGTTAAACACGGCGATTTGCAAGGTACACACTCTCCGTTCAAAGAAAAAGTTTGCGGAGTTAGGCACGAGCTTAGGCAATTTCCATTATCGAATAAGAAGCCTGATTTACATGTCAGGCAGATCAACGATGTCGAGCATGTTTTGCAGTTGCTAGGACAGCTTACGCATACTCGCTGAATATTGGGTCCGTATCCATCTAGACAGGCAGCTACGCACTTCGTGGAATCTGATAAATAAAAATTGGGCTGGCAGTCGATGCAGGCAACAGCTGAGCTGCATCTCTGACAATTGCTTGACCCTACACAACTCTGGCATCCATTACTGAGTCTATAGAATGTCTAAGGGCAGCTGGTTAGGCATTGAGAATTATGCAATATTGGCAGAGACGGTCCGCATGAAGTGCAGCTATTTGCTGTAGTCACGCAAGTCTTACAGTCTGAAGAGCAGGGCATACAGACATTCGAGCTATCAGCAAACTATGTGCTCGGGCAGGCAGAAATGCAACTTCCTACTGATAAATGCACCTGTCCACTAACCAATGCGGAGTTTGAGTAGCAAGTTTTGCAAGTGACCAGATCGCTTTCACAAGTTTCGCAAGGAAGTGTGCAGGAAGTAGCGAATGCAAGAGCAGTGTAGCTGCCCTCTTTCAAATATCTGTCTGAAGTATAAGTTTCGATAGTGACAAAGGATCCGACCTTGCTTGGGCTCTTTAAATTAATGTCGAACTGGATTACGGCTGGGAAAGAGGTAGCCGATGTCACAGTCAGCTTGTTTTGCTGCACATTGCAGACGACTATGAATCCGACTGAGTTTAGGCAGCTTAGGCTTGACAAGTCATATTCACTTGGAAAATTTAGTTAGATAGCCTAGCCAGTCCTTACAACGGAGACTGGGGAGAGCGACAGGGAGAGTGTGGAGAGAGTCGATAGCAGGGCAGGTGAAAAGCTCGAGCCCACAGTGATTGATCCTGCCTCGTTATTGGTAAGAGTGAAGGACTCCTAGTACATTGTATAGAGCGAATCTGATGTCAAAACTCTGAGAATGTGAGTTGTGGGTCTAAAGGAGGGCTGGTTGGCTACCGAAACTGTGAGGACTAAGTCCTGCCAGCTCGATGAGACGTCTGAAATAGTGCAAATGAAGTATCCAGAGTTAGTGCAGCTGCCTGATACTGAGGCTGGTAGGTTTATTGATGAAGGGTTCACATTAGTCCATCTGACTTAAAGTTTGATGGGCCCTGGAGTGATCTGGTACAAACTTAACTTGACTTGCACAGTAGCTGCTTGCGAGTTCACGAAGGAGGAGGGTGTCACTTGAAGCAAGGGATACTTTGAGCCTGAAGTCATTGTAACAGTTAGGCCGGCAGTGAGCTTGTCAAGAGGGAGGTCCTGTGAGTTAAAAGTTTCGATCTTGAAGGTGGCGGTGGTCTTTGTTGAGACTGGGTTTCTCAGCGTGATTTGTAGAGTCTTTTGAGCGAGACTATTTACTGCTATATCAGAGCTGGTAATCCCTTAGACCTTAATAGCGCCAGAGACAAATGAGCAAGGTGGGAAGATAGTACCGTAGGAGCAGGCGATCTTGGTAGAGTCCGGAACACCCACTTCTGCTGGCAGGCTGATCAACAGATATCCGCCCTGGGGTATTACATTTTTATTCTTTATGCTGAATATATACTGAGTAAGAGCAAAGCAGACTGATGATGCCGTTGTCAAAGTGATCTCGGATGCAGTCAAGATCCCTGGAGTAAACGTAATTTGGGAGCTGCCTTCATCCACCACTGCGTCAGCCAAGCCCCCGTACAATGATCTCCCTGAAAAGCTAAAGCTGGAGACGAAGGTGGGGTTTGTGAAAGGGCCGGCCCTTACGGTAAAGCTTGTGGAAGGAGAGAGTGCGCCTATAGTGATAGTGAGCAAAGGTGAGTTAAAAGAGCATGTGACAGTACCTAAGGTGCTAAAGGGACAGTCCTGAGTAAATGATGAAGCAGTGACTTCAGGGGGAAAGACGACAAGGAGAGTGGATGAGGCGGATAATCTACTTGCAACAGTCACAACGATCTGGTACAATGTAGACTGACTTATCTCTTTGTTCACAGCTGTAATTTAGAATTTAGTAAATTGATTTGTAGAAGCTTTGTATGCCTGCGAAGTAACTTAGCTGACGACGAAGCTGTTCCTTACCAGCTTGACAGTGAAAGTGCCTGTAGAACTAGCCGAGTCTGGATACACTAGGTTGGAGAGGATTAGCTGCAGGGACAGAGGGGCCGGCTGAACGAAGTTGGCGGTTTGGCTGATTAGCTGGGATATAATTATTATATTTCCATTGAATTGGAAAGGAAGGTTCCTGCCTGTGGGGGTGGTTATTGTAGCCACTGCGCTCAATGAAAATTGTGTGGGAACGAGCAGATGTACTAAGTCTTGTCCTGACATGGTGGTCAGAGAAGTGAAGGTGATAGTGGTTTGAATTGATTTCTGAACAACTCCTGAAGAAATGGTGAATGAGGTGAGTGCCGCGGGGTCAATCTTGGTCAGAGTAGTATAACACTGCTCGATAATTTAGTTAGCCTGATTCAAGGTGATAAGTTAAAAAGAATCAGCTGTGAAGGTGGAGGGAGGATTGGTGAATGTTCCGAGGTTTAATGAGAATGTCCCCTTGAAGCTGGATAGGAACAAGCTTTTAATCTATACATAACGCACATTGCCTACATTAAAGTATTAGCAATTAATGGTAGCAACGTTTTGAACCCCTGCACAGTGGATTTGGCTTGAAAGAATCTGCGAACCCACTGGGTCATAGCTCCACTTTTCAGGGATGTATATTTTTAGGAAAGAATTGCTATTTAGAGTCACCTCGTTTGTCACTGTGAATTTGTAGGACGTAGTCGCACTTGCGAAAGTGTTAGTCGCATCTGCACGGCAAGTCATCACTCCAGCAGACAGTGGGATGTTCGCAGATAGAGAATTATAGATTCCTGTCGTCCCTGATAAGATAGACATTGTCCCAGTGAAGGTAGTTACCGAACTGGGATTCAAGATGTTATCGATCGAAAGGACTAGCTCATCCTGGGTAGAGAAGTCTTGTGGGAATCCACCGCTTATCGTCAGTAAGTTCGAGACAAAGGTGCAGGTAAGTGTCAGTCCTACCCAGCTACCGGCTGTTGCAATGCAGTTCCTGGAGCCATCAGCCTGACTAGATGAAAAACTGATTTTTATGATAGAGTTGGCTGGTATGGTTAGAAGGTCCAATTTGGTGAATGAGGCAGTAAGGAGAGTGGTTTTGGCCACCTTAGACTCGGAGGAGGCGACTGTGAAGGCTACCTGAGAGAAGGCGGTCTGCAAGAGAAGAATTATCATAATTTGGAGGATTGAACACCGTTGTATTAATGAGTTCGGAATATATACTCAAAGACTCCTTCTACAAGGACCGGATCCTCAACCGGTCTCTCGAGTCCTTCAGTGTCTCCCTCAACCTTTAAAACGACTCCAACGAACTTGTCCATCTAACTCGCGAGCTTATCGTCTCTTCTCTTAGAAAATTCACCGCCACTCATGACGGCTCATATGCCTATGTCGAACTCTGTTGCTCCGAAAAACATTTGAACTCTGTTTCGCTGATCAGCGAGTATAAATATCTGCAACGAGTGGACCTCAGCTACAACAACCTGATATCTCTGAAGGCGCTTTCCTCGCTCAAGCACCTCACCTACCTAAACGTGTCTCATAACTCACTGCACAGACTCTTAGACCTGAAAGAGGTGCCTTTCAGTTTGGATGAAGTTGATTTTTCACACAATCTGGTCGATGAAATACCCGACCTGTCAGGACACCGCTACCTACGCATCCTCAATCTAAATCATAACAAAATCAAATACATAACAGGGCTCGAGAAGAACATGTATCTGAAATAACTTTATTTGAGCAAAAATATCATTGAGGACGTCGAGCACCTAGACGGTCTCAACCTCGTCTCGCTCGACCTCTCTTCCAACAAGATCCACATCCTCAAGGGGCTTGACAAACTCTCAAGACTCATGATCCTCAATGTCTCAGAAAACCATATCTCCAAACTAAACGGGATTGCTAATATCAACTCCCTCCGAAAATTATATTTGGCAGGAAACATAATCAAACGCATTAAAGAAATCTTCTATCTTCACAACCTGAGCTGCCTCTAAGTACTCGACCTTTGTTTCAATCCCATCCAATAGTCCAGATATTACCGACTACAGATTTTGTTTAGGCTCCCCGTGCTGTCCATCCTCGACGGGACCTAGGTAGATCCCCAGTAGATTGTCAAGGCTGGCAATCTGTTCGGTGAGGAGGTCGAGGAAAAGGCTAAGATTTTCAAACAACTTTTACCGGAGGAGTAGTTCATCGATCGGAGAGTGCACATAAGCGAGTTCATCTAGGAGGACAGCGAGAGCGACTAGGATGAGAACAGGGCCAATAGCAAGTTCTCGAACACGAAGCAATCCCAACTCGAACGTAGCAAGCAGTCAAAGCTGTCCAAATGATCTTCTCACTAGCAAATGTAATTCAGTTTTCGTTTTGAGGAGGAGCGATAGACATTCAAAGTTGCAAAGGAGGAGGAGTTCAGCGCATCATTAGCTATCGAAGTTCAAACGATCCGAGCCAGTCAGCACAATAACTCCAGGAAGATTCTCTTACAGCTCGGAGAAATCTACGACCCGGACAACTTCAGCTGCTAGTACAAGTGCAAGTACTGTGGGGCCAAGTACGAGAAGCCATGCTCTTTGGGTGGACACATCTCGAGGTGCCACCAGAAGGAGGACAAGGAAGAATTCAGTGCTAAAATATGATCACTTTCTTTTAAAAATTTATTTAATTTATCGGAAATAGCCTGGAGTAGGACTTTAGCATCTCGTAACTGGCCGCGGCTCCTTCGGCTCACCCTCTCTCACCAGTGAGCGCAGCATCCTGCTCTAGGCGTTCTTTCTCTCGATGCTGTCGAGAGCCTCTATCTTATCGAACAGCATATCAGTGAGCTAATCCTTGGCCTTCTTGATTCTGGCCAGCTCCTCTTTAAGCTGCGTAGAGTCGTCCTCAGGTCTGCTTGTTTCCTTCTTATTTGAGGCTTAGAAGCGAATTCGTTTCAAGTGATAATTCTCGTCTGAGAGGTATTAGAATCTCTTCTAGAGCTGGATCAGCTATTCTCTCAGGACGGCTTCCCGCGACTGTGAGATTTTCAGCTAGTGCAGGTAAACTTAAGCCTTCCCCTATATTTACAGCAGTCTGCTCTTGAAAGTTGAACTCTCTCTCAGACTTTGCTACAAGTTTTGCTACATCTCCATCAGAGGTTTTATTCTGCGGACCATCTCCTGGTTATCCCTGCGGAGTTGGTCCGTCTCGTTCCGTAGATTTTAGTGTGATTCCTGGAGGGATTGCACATTCCTACTGAGATTTTAATTATCCTTGCGCAGTTTTTGAACTTGAGATTCCTTGGACTAAATCTCCTTCCTGGCTTAGAGTAGCTACTCCTTTAGAGTGCCATATTTGCTCCTAACGGACTACTACTTTCGTCTGAGTTTTTCGATTTTGGCCTTGAGGAGAGGACATTTGCGGCAAGACTAGCCAGCTTCTGGCAGATCTGAGCAAAGTTAGTCTATGAGACTGAGCAGCTGATCTCTTCGCTTTTTCTCCATTAATATGAACGATTAATGTCCTCCTTCTAATCAGGTGAATCGTCATATAGCTTACCTTACCATAAAACTTGTCCTTGCCAATCTCAGCAAACTGCTCAATCTAAAACTCGACTCCATCAAGCTCCAGGCCTTTCAGTCTCTTAAACTGAGCTCGCAGCTCCATCCCATTCTCTATCCTTCCGCTCTGGTATTCTAACTGGCTGTCCATAGACTATGCGGTATTATTCAAGTTCCTTTGCAAGTCAAAATCGAAAGCGGATTCATTCGGATCTTGATTTTCAGCCAGACCCGCAAGACTAGATAAGAATGTCAGCGTAAATATTAGCAAGTGCTGAATCAAGACGACCAGTAGCAAGCCAAGACAGCAAAGAGAGTGGAAGAATAGAGCAGAAGGGTGAAGGGACTGCTGCAGAAGGAGTACAGTATGGCCAAGGTGTTTATAAGGGATATGAAACAGCTTTGCGAATTCCATTAGGCGCAGCAGTTGCGCCAACAGTGATTAATTCTATCATGTCTAAATACGATGGCCTATGGATTGGCTCCATTGTCTTCCTCGTGTTGGGACTGCTGGCCTTCATCGCCTTTGCCTTCTACGTTCGAGGGAAATCCGAACCTGACACAGTCGGGCCCAATACGCGCATCACGGCAGTGGCTGTCACGCTGGCGACAGTCTGCATGTGGATAATGTGGATTTGCACCTACATGCATCAGATGAACCCGCTTATTCAGCCGATAATCGCAGGGGGAGAGTGATTTCAACAATGAGTGACCTATTTAGATTCAAGAGCAAAGTCAGCAAGGAGGAGGACGAGGACTTGCAGGTCAACACCAAGTCTTCAAGCTTCTTTCAGGCCATTGAGGACCAGGGCCCTGTCGTCGCCCAGCACCTCAAGGACCATCTTTATTTAGAAACCAATGCGACTTCCCTACGCCAAAAAGCCTAGCGAGCAGGGATTAAAAGCACTCCTAAAACTAACATTACCAATCTTTAGGAGGCCTAACAAACTCATTTGTAGGCTTAGAATGCTGCCTAGCCAACTACAAGGAGCTTTAGTTAACTAAATCTCTGTAAACAGTTGATCAAAGCCACGAATTAAGCCGGCTTTATCCGGGCCTCTCCAATCCAATAACTTGCCATCCCGGCGATCCAGTCAGGAAAGGACGTCTTCGGACTAGCTCACACAGGCACAGGAAAGACAGCAGCCTTCCTCCTGCCAATTCTTCACAGATATTTTAGAGCTCCTTTCGTAAACTACATCAGATGCTTAATAATGGTTCCCACAAGATAATTGGCGCTGCAGTGCTTCAACATGTTCTCAATACTTAATAAGTTCACCAAGGTCTAATGCGCCCTCGCCATCGGCGGAGGCAACATGAAGCACGAGTAGACTCAGTTGCGCAACCATCCTTGCATCTTGATCGGCACTCCGGGGAGGGTCGTCGATCATCTCCTCAACAGTAAAAACATTACGATTTAAAACTTGTAGATCCTCGTCCTGGATGAGGCGGACAAGCTTTTGGAGCTGGGGTTCTAAAAGTAAATAAAATAAATACTGTAAAATGCAGGGTAAAAAGTACAGACACTTATGTTCAGCGCCACAGTAGGTGATTCTCTAAAACAGCTTATCAAACTCTCAATGAGGAAGCCGATAAGAATTTCTGCTAACCCGGATAACTCGACAGTCAGAAAACTGGCACAAAAGATATTCAGGATGAAGGAAGATACTGCATAATAGAGAGAGGCTGTTCTGCTGGCCTTGGCTTCTGGAATTTCATAGAAGACCATAGTGTTTTTCAAGACAAAACATGATGCGCATAGAATGGCCACTATCCTCACACTCGCAGGACTCAACCCCGTCTAATTACACAGCAATCTTTCCCAAACTCAGAGAGTTTTGTCATTCTAGGCTTTTAGCAATGGCAGCTCAAATATCATGCTAGCCACAGATCTTGCTGCAAGAGGGCTTGATATTCGGCTAGTAAAGTTTGTTATTAACTTTGAAGTCCCAAATGAGTTAGTCAGATACATCCATCGCATTGGGAGGACAGCCCGCGCTGGTCAGTAGGGAACCAGCATTACTATCTGCTCCGATAGCTAGACTCTCCAAATGAAAAGAATGATTCGAAAGACAGGGGACACTCTCACCAAAATTATAATCGATCCGAAATAAATTTAGAATTGCAAGCAGATAATCCAAGGCATGCAAAGTCAGATATCGGAAATAAAGCGCCAAGAGGCTGAGTAGACCCAGCTAAGACGTGCGGAAATGTAGCTTAAAAGGGCGGAGAACCTGGTCGACCATCATAAAGAAATCGCAGCTAGACCAAGAAAGTAGTGGATCTCAACGCCTAAGGAAAAGCGGCAGATAAGAGATGCTAGCAGAAGGAAGTATTAGCAAGGAGATCTACTGTAGGAATAATAGGGCCCTGCATTCCCTCGGAAAAAAGTGAAATTTAATAATTGATGCCAGCAAAGCTATTTAAAGGCCTGGTCGTGAAGAAGAAGGATGATGTACCGCCTTTGGTCAAATAAAAGAGCGATCCACAGAGCGAAAAGAGTGACTAGACTCCTGAAGTTAAAAGCCTTTAGATCAAACAAAACAAACTATAATAGCGATAGGCTAAGAGAGCAGGTGGGTCGGAGAAAGAGAGCATGGAGAAGAAGTGGGGGAAGATATTGGACGAAGAGTAGCAATAATTGTAAAAGGAAGCTAACTCAAAAAAATAGGCCTACAAGAAAGTGTAGGTGAATTACGAGGAATAGGGCGGCTTTCAATTTTCCGATTAGGAATAAGAAATCGTATAGAAGTAATAGTTTATAAAACACCCCGAATAGCCGAACAAGCAAATCATCAAATAGACTCCTTCTTAGCAGAAAATATCATCATCCCTTCCCACAATCCCTATTTAGCCCAGCTAATAGCCCTTACCACAAAATTAACGTTAAGAACCTCAGCCTGTCTTGCAAAATAACTAAATTCCTGAAAAAGAAAAGGGAGACGAAAAGCTAATAAAAAAGAAAAGCAAGGAGAGCTTAGATTAGAAAAAGAGCCCTATGATGAGAGAATAGAAATAAATAGTTTAGTCCCCTAATAAAAAGATTATAAGCACTCATAAAACATCTCTAAACGCTATTTAGAATTAAAATAAGCAAACAAACATCAGTTACCCCAAGCCCTAGAATGACTGGGAATCCATTAAGGCATAGTCCAATAAGCCAGTCCAATAGACTTTACGATAGCTCATCAACAGCCACAAAGATGTCATCGTCCTCGTCCAAGAGGCTATCAAAGTTGACCAGATCAACTAAACTCTTCAACAGCAAATCTCTCTGCTCAAAGATAAGCAAGAAAGCCTCATGGAGAATTAAAGCTTCGAGGAGGCCTAGACTATATCCTAGCAAATTGCTTAGCTCAAGGCCACCCAGCTAAATAATTATACAAACATTTCGACATCATTTTGCAAAATTAAAGTCTAAAATGAGAGACTCTCACAACTACAGCTCAAGTGCAAGGAGTAATCTGCCTCCTCCGCAAAGAAAATGGCTGTTAAGGGAGGAAAGATAATAAGTAAGATCGAGAGCAGCCTAAAAGAGAACTAATAAAGGCAAAACAACATAAAGAAGAAGCACTAGAGCCTGCTGAAAAAGATCGAACGGAAGAAGTAGGACATCAACTTCAGCATAGAGCAGGTTGAGCGATGTGACAGGGAAATCCAAAAGAACATTGAAGAACAGACTCAGGAATTATCCACCTAGAAACTGTCCCTCACTTCAAGCAAAACCGCACTCGAAAAAGAAATATAGGAGATCAAAGCTCTCTTGCAGCAGAAGGAGGCCAGCTTGGCTAACATCCTGCGCTCGATCGGACAGCTAGATAACTCGATAAATGAGATAAACCAAGAGTTCGCGTAGGAGCGTGCCAACAATGAGCTGAGACGGTCATAAATTGTGAAGTTGCGCAGAGACTAATAAGTACTAATTAAGTAAGCAGATAAACTCTAAAAAGATATAAAGGCGAATAATGAATAGCAAGCCACTCTGAAACTCTCCTTGGAATAGATCCAAACTTGCATTAGGTAGAGCAGCTAGGGTAAGCAAGTTGGCATTGCCGACTTGACCAAACTCCTATCTCTCTAGACTTATTTCAACAAACGCCACTCCAATCTCGACCTGGCTTATAGAATTTAGAGTATGAGGAGCGGAATCGACTAGCTTAACTCCAAAAAAATTATTTCCCAGCGCAAAAAATTAAAGATTTAGAAATAAATCGAGGACCTTAAGGAGCAGAAGAAAATAATGATTGAAACCAAAATTCTCAAGGGCCACAAACAGCTCCAAGAGGACATGGACCGCCTTAAATCTGATTCATAGAAGCTTGGAAATTAAATGTAGTCACTCGCCTAGCAAGTCCAAACTCTATAAGCATAGGTTGCCAAGCTCTAGTAAAAGCAGTAGAGCTAGCTAGAATTGACTGGGCTGAAATAAGAAATTAACTCGAGTTTGGAACGTTTTGGAGAGTAAGTGCTGTAGAGCCTGAGGCCTGTCTGCAAAGAAATAGGCTTGAAGTAGCTTGATAACATGCTTTGCGCCTTGAGATTATGAAGATGATGAACTAATTCACATTAAGGCCATGATGGGCTTTTTGGCTCGCCATAGAATTTATCCGAGCTACTTCTCTTCAGGCAGGCCCTTGAACTTGCTGAGCTAAAACCTGATGTTGACGCAGAGTTGGAGCATCTCGTACTCAAGAAATTTTAGTTCGCTTTCCTTCTAAGGAAGCTGCTGACTCCATCTGATGAAGGCCTGCACTAGAGGGGTTCCTTAAAAACCCAAAATAGCATTGCTGAGCAGCTTGTTCCCTTTGAATAAATTTTAGTGGTTCCCTTTTCTTTTCGATAAATAAAATAGTATTTTGTAGATGCTCTCCCCTATAAGCTTTTAGTCTGCTTTTTTTACCAATCCCAATAGCGATAACAGCTACAATAGTAGCTTGCACTTGTACTTGCCGATCTGGTGCAGCAGCTTCACATTCGTCAACACATCCTGCACAGCAGCCTTGGACTTAGCTAGTTGTGCGAGCAAGGCCAAGTCCTTTTGCGAGAAGACAGGCTCGGACAGATTTTGCAAGAAGCCCAGCAGGGAGTGAGTAAGAACTAGGTGGTGAGTGGCGGGGTTAAGGAGCTAGAATTAAAGATTGCCATATTTGATAATGTAGATTGCCTTACACTTTTCTTCCATTTATTAGCTCCATCTCTCTCCTTCGAGATACTCATTATCAGGGTCAATTAGGCCGATAAGGAACTAGCTGCTGGACAGCTTTCCTTACCTGATGTTGTGTTTCAGGCTGTCGATAGCCTGCTCTGCTATTAGCGCGATCTATTTGCATTTCAGGCGCGCCGGGCCAACTGTGACTTCGTAAGTCCTTTTGACCACTTAGTCGTAGGTCAATGAACCGTTTTTTAGATTTTTCCTATGAGTTTAAAGGTTTGACGCCAAATCTTTGAGAAAATCTCGCTGACTCTCCCGTGACAGCACTCCTTGTCGACGCGTCTTCGCAAACTCGATGATATCCTCGGCACTGGACCGGTTGAAGTAAATAAGCCAGGAGCAGATGGCCACCAAAGTCCTCCCGGTACCGGCGTGACAGTGAACTGCTATCTTCTTCCTCTGGACTTTAATGGTGTTGTAGAAGACGTCGATAATGCGGAAGATGTCCTAATAAGAGGGAGCCTCCATATCAGGACAGTGGTAGTTAAAAAAGTGAATATTGACTCTCTAAAAGTCGGAGGGCAGGTAGGTGAACCCCGACTATTATTAGAGTCCGGGTCCGCATTTAGAGTGCTCCCCGGGTTTCTGCAGGTTAAGGATCGCGCCGATGTTGTGTTCCCGGAACTACTTTAGCAGATTAAAAACCTTCAATATTAGGGTTGAGGGACGCTGCATTGCCAGAATGTGATCGTTGATCCAATTGGAGTGCAATCCTTAGATTGCGTTGTTAAATGAGTTGAGCCTATAGTCTTCCTTGGAACAGCCAGCGCCCCCACAGAAGAAGCACCTGAGCCACTCCTCGTCCTCGAAGGAGTCCTTCTTGATGACTGTGACCTGAGTGATCATTCTATAATCAGGAATCGTATAAATTATAAACGAAGGTTTAGGGCTTGACAGATTTAACTCTGGTGAGTTAAATCCTGCTCCGACTCTATCCTAGCCTTATGCGTTTGAGCTGGCTGCCTAGCTACCGGTATTCTTCCTACAGCTGGAAGTGTCGCTCGGCTAGGGTCGACAGGCATTCTTCACGCACTATAGCCTGCTAAGTCATTGCCTTGTTTATCACCTTCACTCGCTATAGCTCATCGCCTCTCACCTTCAGGATTTCATTAAGACTTTAAATAGTTTTGTTAAAAGTTTAGGCTAATTGAACCTCGCCTTGGTTCTGCTTATTAATCCTTTGCTTGAGCTCAATCAATTACTCTAAGTGTTATTCGTTCATCTTAATCAAACATTACTTTAATGCCAACTTTAACTCACTCGCTAGCTTTTGCTTTTATGATGCTTGACTTTTCTATCTCGTTTACGATGACAGAAGAGTCTATTGAAGGAGTGTTTCTGAAATTTTAATTTTTTCTTGCAACTTTGAGAGGGACTCTAAATTGGTCCTGTTTGACTTCAGCAATTATTGGTTTTCTGTTGATAATAAATTGCTGATTTAAAGGAATCTTCTGGCTACTTATGAGCATTTAATCCTAATTTAAGTTCCACTCTCACTCAGCTCTCTCTTCATACTATTGCACTATGTAAGTAGGATAGGTAAGGCTCTGGATATATGGATTAGCCTTCTTTTCGTCTTGCTGTGACTTTCTTTTAGGGTTTTAGATTATGTACATAGAGTTTCGTACTTTGTCTGCAGGCTCAGAACTTGCTTTTGTAAGCTATCGGCAATACTGCTCTTGTTATTAAGACATTTGATTATTTACTCCGATTAATTAATTCTTTCTTGAAAAGATTTTGACTCGGAGAGCATCTTGCGTGAATTTTAATGTTCTTTAAGCAACTTGGCTCTAAAGCACTAGATTTCCTGCTCATACTAGAGGATCTTATAGGAGCTAGCCCTAGCGAGGTCCTCGAACTTGAGAGCGCGCTACTGGAGAGCTGCATAGCTTATTTTAATTTATTAGTGTTCCCTCTGACTCATTTTATTACTTTCTAATAGCTACATTATCTTAATCTAAAGCTATTAAATTACCTATTTATTGCTCGCCGTCCTCATCTTTAGCTGCTCCTCCAATTCTTAGCTGAGGGCCTTAAGTCGATCGCATTGTCCGCACGGTCCTCTTTATGCTTTTTAAACTACTGCTTAGTACCGCTTTTTCATACCCAAAAATTCATCCTTGGATTTGGCAATCACCTGCTGCAACTAGAGCTGCAGGTCGAGCTTTTAATTTTTCCTGAGATTGGTTTCGTTAAGTGCCAATTGCAGCTTATCAGAGAGGTTGGCATTTTTCTGTTTAAGCATCTAATTTTATCCGAGAAGGAGACTGATGTGACTCTCCTGCTCCTGAATGATCCTCAATCCCTCAAGATTCTATTTCTAAAGGTCTACTATCATGGACCTCGTGATATCATCGTGTTGAGAGGGCTCACTCTAATTAATTTTCTAAGCGCGCGAGAGTCTGTTTTCAAGAAGGCAAATCTGTTCGATGAAGGAGGTTTCTTTGTTTTTTGACTAAATAGCCAGCTTTTAACACTCCCTGAGCTTATCAAGAATGAACTGGCTTTCTGCCTCTTTAGCCAGGCGAGTCTATTTGCAATCTCGTTTTATCTTATCGCACTCATCAGACTTTTAAATAAGCTTCTACTCTAAAAATGAATTCGCTTATATAAGCTCTCGGATCATCTGCTATCGTTCCTCGTCGAGCACCTCTCCCAGGATTTAGATGACTCGCTGCTGCTTGAACTCCTAGAGCTGACAGTCCTTAAGCTGCCGCAGCGCCTAGTCATTAGAAAATCTGATCGAGAGGAGGGCGATCTGCTCATAAAGCGAGGCAAGTCTGCGCGAATATGAGTTGCTGCTCAAACTTTGGGACTGACTACTAATTTATTAATTAATCATTAGAATACCTCCTTGAAGCCTCTCATCTGCAGGATTATTGAATCCGCCTCACTCGATTATTGAATTTTGGCGGCCTTCATCTTCTCGATTTTACCGTTTCGCACAATTGCCCGCTCTCCGTCCTAGACTTTCAAATCGCTCACATAGTGGTCGTCGAGGATAAGTTACCCAGTCGGCGCTATCTAGACTTTTCCTTTTATGTTATTGATAATCTCATTGATGGTGAGTCCGAATTTAGGAGTAATATGAACTCTCGGGAATAAGTCTAGTTTGATCCCTTGGAAGCTGACTGCTTAGCACTTTCCGATCTTACTCTTATGACAGCTGAGTAACTTTCGATTTAGAGAGTAAAGATCTGCTTAGCAAGAGCCTGCTGACTCAGGGGCCAGTCCTTCTTTGAATTTAGTGGCTGCAGACTTGATGTCGTTCTTCAAGGTCGAGAAGCAGAAAAATCGATCAACTTGGGAGAAGCCTACGCCTTTGGAACTTTCGAGCAACTTAGGAAAGTCTTGCATCATGCATTCGAGCCGAGTCGAGCTTTTAAAGTAGTTCTTATCTTGGTCCTTGTATTTAGGATTTATGAATTAGTCGATGTGCCCTTTCGTCTTTTCTAATACTCCTGCGTAAGTATTTAGTTCAAAAACCAGAGCGTTTATATTCCCGGGGTAGACGGAGTATCCTTGTTCATCCGTTGGTTCACCTCCGAACGGTTTTAGCAATGGTTCCAGCTGGTTGTACTCTACGTTTATAGTCAGTTATCGTGCCTAACTCTTCAGACGCATTATGCCTCCGACCGACTAGCCTGGTTTCCTAGGAACAGCCACTGAATTCATCTTCAGATTGAACAAGTCGGAAACCCCAAGTACTGACGGCAATGCCCTAAAGACTAACGGGTTGGTATCTTGGAAAAAGAAAACCCACTTAAACCCTTATTTGAGCCAACTGCTAGTAAGTTTATGTTGGTAAAGTAGGGTGTGAACATCACCGTGTCCATGAGGCTTGGTCTCAATCAGTCCTTATTATTAGTTGAAGGAAAACAACGCATCGTTATTGAGTATCGCGGGCACCTTTTATTGCATCATAAGATGGATCTGATGCTTTTAAAGACCGAAGTAAGCGTTCTTTTAAAGAAGCGCCTTTGTTTTTTAATGAGTGTCCTCAGAAGTCATGATGGCTAGCTGAACTTTCCTCTCTTTGAAATATCTACGCTAATACTATTTAAGGAAGTCGATGTAATATTCGAGAAAACATTTTCCTGTCAGGAGATCGACTGGCAACTCTATTTTAATGCCTTTGTATCCGAGCCTTTCGCCCAGCCCCCCAGCAACCAGGACGAAAGCGAGTTTGTCCAGCTGCTTAAGTCCTCGCTACTAGTAATCCCAAATCTATTTGCTCTAAAAGTCGACTCGGTAGCCCTAGGGGACTTAGGGCTTGAACCCTTAGTAAGGGTTGACATTTTCCTTTGAGTTCTTGAGAAGATTCCTTGCTCTTTAGACGTAAGTGGGAAGTCCACCGGGGTAGGACTTATCCAGCTTAATCACTTGCTCGATTAGTGCAGCTTGCTTCTCAGGATCGAGCTCTCTTAGTTTCTGGACTATATGGGGCTGGCTCGCCTTCTATAGGATTTTTATCTCAGTATCCATTATAATTATGTTCATGTTATTGAAATCTCAAACGCTTATAAAGGTCCTTGCGCGAATAAAAATCGTCTCTTGCCTTTCTCGAGTTTATAGGGCTTCATCAAAGAGGACAGCTGTTTGGTGGCTTCGCCTCTGACAGGCAGTTCATCCCAGAGATCTCTCTTCCTAAATAGGAAATCAAAAGAATCCTTCACTTATTTCTGCTGGGGCTTTTACAGGGTATTTTGTATAGATGTTTGGTAGAGCAGATCGATTGAATTTTGCTTCCTTTGCTGGTGTTGAAGTTATCTGTAGACTGGCAGTTGCCTTTGCTATTGCTATATGTAAGCTGGTGGGAGCCTCTCACTCCTCTAATCCTTGAACTTTGAAGGTGGTATTAAGTTGGGCTCGTGGATGAAGGGTCTATACACGATTTTCTACTTCACACTTTCGGTCAATTCATGCGACTGAATTTCCTTGTTTTTGGGCTAGGTAACATGTTTCTTTTTTTCGATGAGCTTTAGCATGTCTTACAGATCATAATCTTTTTACCACTCGAACTTGCCCTGTGTACGTATTTCAGGAATACTAGCCAAATTACGAGCCAGTGGCTTCTAACGGTTTTAAATATCAGAGCTGATATTGCTTTCCGCCTTGCGCACTTATTTAGTTTAGAAGGGTTTAATTTCAGAAGCAGAAGTGGGAAGAGGCTGCCTGGAGGTCTTTTGCGGAATGACCTGTTTTTTGGAGTGGTTTATTAATTAGGAATAACTCAAATTAAATGGGTTGTTAACGGTTTAGATTTCTTTACTTATTGGTTTCGATTAAATTCCTCCCTTAAGCTTGCGTTACCTTTAATTCAATTCCACCCTCCCTTGAATTTTGTGCTAAGGCTCTAGCTTTATTGTCGGTTTGTATGGGTGCTCCTAAGCAGCCGGCGCAGCGGTGATTGCGGGCTTGGAGGAGTGAGAAGGCTGGAGCTTGTTCTGGAAGGGGTTTTGAAAGTTAGCAAACGGGTTGTTCATATAATCAAATATCAGGAGTTTGTCCAATTTGTTGGGCGAGATGGTTAAGCCTAGATTCTAACTCCTAGAACTTGAATCTAGTGTGCTCCTGCTATAATTTGATGGACTCTATCTTCTGCAAGATCCTGTCGAATTCAGCCTTCGTCACCATCTGCTTTCGTTTCATCTCGTTCTACAGTCGAGTCAAATCCTACAGGCACACGTGTTGGATGTCCTCGATGTTCTGGATATACATCTCTTTGCTGTTCATTTTTATCTCTTTGATGGTCTGGTCAGCAGAGAACCTAAAACTTTTTTTTGTTTTCGTTGAGGAGTTCGAAGGCGGCGGAGAGGCTGGTGTCCAAGTTGCTAATCTGCTTGAGCAACGTTGGAGTCTGGGTGTTATAAAAGATTGACTCCTGCATTTAATAAGCTCAAAAACAGCAACGCATCTATACCTGTGATTATTCCTATATAATCTCGCTCTTGAAAATCTGTTTGCGAGCACTGTTCAGCTTGCCGCTCCGCTACCACTCACTCACCGGTCGTTCCACCAGCTGTGATGTTTGGATTCCCAATGTAGTTTTTTATGTCCGAGGTCTTATAAAGCTAGTTTGGATGCCATACTCATCCTTAACGAGAGATTTCTTTCCGCTTTCCACGCCTGCTTTCTTCTTAAGAATAGGTTTGGGGTTGGAATCGTCTCCCATTGAGAAGCTATTGTAATTGAACGAATTATAAAGTTCAGAAAGGTTTTGTTAGTTAGTCTGGGGGATCATTGATATTGGCTTGCCAATTGACTTAGGAATTAAATTCTAGGAGACGACAGCATTGTGAGTTAGCAATATATTTTTCTTTTTGGGAATTGTCTATTCGAGCGAGCTGGAGTCTTGACGAATGTTTGGCATTTTGTTAAAGAGAGACTGGGGAGATGCGGTTTAAGAGGTAAATGTAGGCTGAAAATTCAAATTTATATGGTCGAATCGAGAGGCACTTGAAGCTTATAAGCTATTTGAACTGTTAAGATTTATTCTTGGGACTTGATTGAACTAAGAGTGTTAATAGACGGAAGCAGGGATGCTCGATTGATTGCTGATAGTCTTGAGCGCTGTCAGCTTCACAGGAGGGTAGACGATTTGAGTCGAGGACACTTATTTATAAGGTCGTTGGGCGTCAACACGGATGGGGATATTGGGTGGATTAATAATAATGGGCTTTTTCTAAGCCATGAAGGTTTGGGCAGTTTCGATCCTAGTCATCAGAGGAGTGGGTTTGAGGGGGAAGTAGTGTTCCTAGTTCTTGCGGAATAGGATAGCTGGGTCTAAGGGCCTCTCTTGGAATTTAGTGCGTTACTAAATCCTTATTGGATTATTCCTACTGAAATCAGAATTCTCTTGGATTTTGAAATTTTGTTGTTGGGGCATGGCATTCTGGTTGAAATAAGAGACAGGTTAGAAACTTCTCTGGGTAGCTTGCCCTTCGATGTTGTGTGAGTCAAGGTACAGGGAGGGAGTATGGATAGGCCGCATGAAGGTAGGAATGGAGGTGGGTAAGGATGGCTTGGGCGAAGTGACAAGGAGATATGAGCCATCGCTCTGATGGACGTAGGAGGCATCGAGTTGTGAGCCCAGGAAAATATAAAGTTCATCCTAGTCAATGGGATTAAAGATGATTTGAGGCTATTAGAGAGTGTTGTTTTTTTTCTTGAATTAGTTGAGCAGCTCGAGGATCATTTCGGAGCGAGGCTTGTTGTATTGCACTTCCAGGTAGTCCATATTGTATGGCTGCGAAGGCTTGAGCTCGTGGACAGGGAGGTCACTGGTACGGGGCTTGATCACTGAGTCAGCCCAGTAGTCCTCAATTTATTTCTTCATGATAGTAAATTTGAGAGGCGTAAGTTATAATAGTCATTCAATTAAAATCAAACCAAAAGGCCAGTGAAAGATTAGGTTCTTTATTTTCGGTAATTTGTTATTTGAAATTCAAATGAAAGCCAAGTCGAAAAAAGGCAGCGACCCGCCCCCCAAAACTCTAAGCACTCAGCGCAAAAAGACCACCAACAAGCTCCACCCCAGAGTTAAGATGTTTCAAACTGATTAAGAAAATCAACACACTCCTTTTTTGAACAAGGAAAACAAGGATCCCAACAAAAAGAAAAATTTTAACTCAAACAAAAAGGAAAATCTTAAGAATAGTTCTAACAAAAAGACCTAGGAAGACCGCTGTCCCAACCATAATAAGCCCGCCTAATACTGCGCGTAACGAGGGGCGTAGTACATCCGCTGCTGCAATTTTTGTGCACTGCGCTTGTCTAGCAACGGGTACAACATTTTTGCAAATTGCAAAGCGAGTTAAAGTTTATAATAGAGTCCGACCTCATAACTCCAAATAAAGAAGAAGACCATAAACGGACTGACATAAAATATAAACGGAGCGAAACAAGAGATCGCAATGTTCAGCGACTATTTAGTAATAAAAAAGCAGTAGGTCATGAACACATACAAACACCAGCTTTAGACCCTCTAGAAGTATTACGAGCAGATTATCGAGATGGTGCGCGAAAAGCAGGCTGATTCCCGAACTCACATCGTCAATATAATCAGGGGAGTTATCGACGAGTTTGAATCAATCTAGGCCAAACAGCAAAAGAACTTGCAGAAGATCGGAGAGTTCGGACTGAAGACCGAGTCACTTCTGTAAGGGATCGAGCGAGTGACTTTCCAGAGCATCCAGCAGATCTAAACCAATTTCAATTTCCTTAAGAAGAATCTCAATATCTAGTATTAGATCTCCGTCCCCAAGCTATTCATAGGTGATCTCGTCGATAGGCTCGAGTAATTCAAGATCAGGCTCTAGGACTTTGTCATCGAATTCAATTACCACAAGGACGATGATAGTCTCCACTGTTCAGAAGATCTGGCCAGTCTCAACCCCAACAGGCCCAAGAATATGTACTTCTCCTTCGAAGGGGGAGGAGACCGATACCGTCAGAGGCAGGAGGAGGAGGAGTCCCCTGAATTCAGGGAAGTTTGATTTGAATTAATTATGAGTGATTTTCCAGACTTCAATCCCAATCGCGGAAAAGCCTTTATGAACAAGTTCAAGCAGCAGAAGAACAAAGAACTACAAATCGCCAAGTAGCACCAGGCGGCCCTTAAGATCCAGGCCAGGTACAAAGCACATCAGGTGAGAGTAAGGATCTGGGAGTCGTTTGAGGAAGGCCTGGAGAAGAAACTGAACAGCTTGATAGCCCTCCGAGCAAAGCAATAAAGGTAAGTCTTTCTTAAGATCGTAAAAAAATCTCTTTAGAACTATAAAGAGTTTTCGCTTTTCATCCTTATGCTCAACCGCTCTAACTGCAGGACTAACAAAATGTTCCCGATTGTGGCAACTCTCTTCCTCCCCCTCATCTAATACCAGCTCCCCAAACTCATACTCAAGTTGTAGAAAATAGCCATGATGTCCTTAGCCGCTAGCAAACAAATCGAATGGCCGATTTTCTAATTGGCGGCAATGCACCTGGAGCGTAACTACGATCGACTTAGTTCATCAGCAATTGCTCTACTTCCCAGATAGGGCTCTGAATTAGATAGAAATCAGGTTAGAATCAAATCGATCTTGCTCAAGAAAGGGGTGAATCTTATGAGCATTAAGGAATCTACCCTCGCCTATCGTTAGCAATTTATTCCCCTCGCTCTTTTTGTCCGATGCTTCTCCGTACAGAGCTAGGAAATGCTGAGGAAGGGGCTTGAAGCCGTCACCTTGGATTACCCTGTGGCAATCATTGATTGCAAGTCCTTGCTCAAACAAGTTTTAGCTTAGGATTGTCAGTAAGGAGATAAGTTCAACTAGTTAAGCGGGATCTTATTGCTGATAAATAACATGATTTTGATCTGGTAGGCCGAATTCAACAGGATGAGTATGTAGATAGAAGAGAAATAGGCGGAGTAAATCCCGAGAAAACGCAACAAGCGTGTCATAAACTTCGATAGATTCCTCGAAAATCAAAACTTTGTCGACTTCTTAAAAAGAATTAACATTTTTGACCTGCTCGAGTAAAGGTATTTGCTGCCCCTTCTGAATATACTGGTCAGCCTTAAATCCAAAAGTTTCTGGAATAAAAATAGATTTTTGATCTGCTTTGGAAACATATTTTCATTGATTTTCTGCTGCAATACATAGGAGCTACTGAGGCGCTCCCAATCAACAAACATTTAGAGGCTCATCTAAGCGCTGGATATGTACCTGGGCAAGGGCGAATAAAGAAAGAAATCTATGGGCCAGCTGCGATTGAATCCGTTGATTATGTCGCTTACTTATCTTTACAATTCCATTTTCCTTCAAAAATATAAGCATCTGAGCGACCAAGAATTTATTTTGCAATGGAATCCCGATACCATAACAAAGTACAAGTAACAGCTCCATCTCTGCAAAGATCTGCTGCAGAGCCAGCAATAGAACATGAAGCGAGTGCTGTAAGTTGTGATAGACTCACTGCACGACCTGAACAGCAGAAACGAGCGGCTCTAGCTCTTCGGATAATAGTTTTGGGAGGAAGGAATCTACATGCCGTTCGAAAGTCAAGATATTTTGCGGTAAATCCCTTTTGTGTATAAGTTTGCTGACCGTTACAACTATCTCAAG
Source organism: Craspedacusta sowerbii (assembly GCA_003687565.2). NCBI lineage: Eukaryota > Metazoa > Cnidaria > Hydrozoa > Limnomedusae > Olindiidae > Craspedacusta > Craspedacusta sowerbii. Next base: position 63,373 of record QQSS02133296.1, read on the forward strand.
AGCCAGATATAGTCGCAATTCGATAACTTGGAGGGGGAGTACTATGTCACCATCAGAAGGGGTAGAGAACTCTAGGACTCCTACCAGCAGCTCTCTCACCTCTAAAAGAACCAACGCTTCAAAGTCAGGTTCGTTAACTAACTGGGGATATATGAGCAGGGCGTGGACGGAGGCGGACTCTTCAGAGACTTTTTTTCTAGTTTTTCAAATTCAGCCTTCAATCCTAAAGCAGGTTTTTTCAAAGAGACTAGGGATAAGCTACTTATTCCCATTTAAATAGGCCATCGTGATTAGAAACGTAAAATATTTGCTTTTATCGGCAAGATAGTAGCCTTTGCAGTCATCTCATAGAACTTGATCGAGCCTGTCTTCTCCAAGACCTTCCTCAACATCATATTGGGCAGACTCAACAAAATAGACTCGCTCAAAGAGATCGACCCTGAGCTTCATCGACGCTTGTGCTACTTGAGAAAAGCCAGCAAAGAAGAGTTGGAATAGATGCATATTTACTTCACTTTTCTAAAAGAGTAGGATGGTAAAGTGATATAATAGGAATTCTTCGAGAAAAGCTCAGAATTGATTGTCACAGAGGAGAACCTTTAGCAGTACATCCTACTCTACTCCCACGAAGTTCTCAATTCCCGCATCATGGAGGCAGCCCTCGCCTTCCGCAAGGGCTTCTTATAAATTTTCGACTAAAAGTATCTGCGAATGTTCTCGAACTCAGAATTGCAGAAAATCATAAGTGGCTAGTTCAAAGCTCTCGATGTGGAGGACCTGTCGATGAATGTTGTGCTTTCCCATTATACTTGGGAATCACCCACCATCATCTACCTGTTTTAAGTCCTAGCTGAACTCACTCCTGAAGATGCTGTTAAGTTCCTGAGGTTTGTCACTGGGTGTTCCAGGCCTCCTATTGGGGGTTTCAAGTACCTGAAACAGAAAATTAAAATTTCTCCGAACCAGAAAGGGAAGGAGGCGTTACCGGAGGCGACAACGTGCATCAACAGCCTAAGCTTGCCGGACTACGGAGACAAGAACCTTCTCCGTAAGAAGTTACTTTACGCGCTGCACTCGAACGCTGGATTTTAGTACGGATGAATCATTCAATTAAGTTCAATATTTTGCACTGGCTAATCTATTAATTCCATCGGGGAGTTCATCCCATCATTTTCTCTGCAGCAGAAGTATATTACGGCTAGAATTATAATTGTCGAGCCTATCAAGAGCGGAACCAGAAGATAGACGACAGGGAACTCTTGCCAAGGCAAATCGACAGCCGGGCCGTTCTCCTCGGGCTTATAATTAGATTTCTACTGGAAAGCCTGCACAAGAAAGTCGCGAGTCGAGTTCGTATTGCAATTGCTCTAAGCTATCTAAATTTTTTTATTTTCAATGTCAAAATAGAATTGTTTCAGCCTCATAAAAGAGCCTCCGAACATAGTCGCGTTACCGAAACTCCTGAAAGATCTGCAAAGACTGCTGTTGTCCAAAGGTATTAAATATTCCTAGGGGTGCCACTCTACTTCACCGCCTTCGAAGACGAAGCTAAAATTGGGAAATTTCTTGACAAAGTTGAGGAGTAGTTGTGGATCATGGACCAAGGGATCAGCAGTGGAAATAGTGTAGCAGTCATCGATAGATATCTTTTTCTATTAGCATGACTATATATTTTTGCATATAGAGTCGAGCAAGCCTTTCATATGATTGTACATCTAGTCTGCCAAAAAACTATAGGTCGTGCCACTGTCGATGTATGCGATCTGATTATTCTTGTTTGAAAAGAATGCCACTCCACCGCTCGATGCTGACATCAGCTTTATGTTGTAAGTGCTCAACCCATCATAGCTCAGCACTATCTTTTGGGAGCTATCGAGAGATTAATTCCTGCTGCCAACTGTAAATACTCCTCCGTCGATGCCAAAGCAGATGCCAAACCCGAGCCGCTAGTTAGTAAAGTTATGGTGTTAACGGAAGACGTCGTAGAGCAGTTTGGTGTTCATATTGGGACTGAGGCCGATGATGCCGTTGGCCTCCTGAGTAAAGAATAGGTTGGTCTAGTAGAGGATGCAGCCGAGAACTGTCTTAACAGATTCAGTCTATGATTAGTTGACACCTAGCTTCACTTTGTCCTAGAAATATATTCCTTGATAGCTGCTTCCTTACATGTAGTTGATTGTAAACGCGCATTTCCCTCGTACGATCTCGATCGAGCATGTGTCACAATCTTTCTCGCAATCCTTCACGCGAAATGTTGAGCTGTTCACTGATTGGAACTTGTTGATGTGGTTCTTCCCGCAATATTTGCAGTATGTGCAAGGCACCGCTGTAATGTGGGAGCCCGTGTCAATGATCAGAGTCTGCTGCTGCAAAGGTGAGCCGACATAGATGTCAGTAAAATAATATCCGAGGGAGAAGTTACCGTGAATAGGGAGAGTATGGAGAGGGAGTTGAGGGGGCTAAGTAAAGGAGAGGTAAAGGCAGGAGAGGATTAACATTCAAATAATTTACAGCCATTTTTCGCTGAGAGTCCTTTCCGCGATGTTAAATAATTGGTTTTTGTTTATCTGGAGGATCTCTCCTATATTCTTAAGCATTTCGATCGTCATGAACTCTGGCTGTCCCTTCGACATTGACAGCACGTTCTCCCCGCCTTTCGTCGCACTCGCCTGTCGGCTCTTTTCGACATCCTCACTCTTCTTCTGAGTCTTATTGTCGACGAGCAGGAGGAGGAGGCGATCGATTCCTAGGAGACAATCCTCATTGTCCTTATTATTGGCATTCCTGAGCCAGTGGTAGTATACATTGGATTAATCGCTTTTGCTGAAGTCTATATTAACATACTTAGCGATCTAAGAGAAAACTTACTTGAAATTTAAACTGCCTTGTGAGGCTTATGAGAAGGGGTTGACCGAGATGTAAGTTTTACCTTAGTAAATTATCTACTCGTTGAAGATAGGCTAGGTGCTGTGGATGAAGTTTATTGTCAACGAGTGCTCATCCTTCTTGAACTCGTCATTGCTGAAGTAAAACCACCGGTCCATGAAGTTCTTGCCGCTGAACAGCACGATGAACATGCTGTCAGGCGAAAGCAGAGAATCGACAATTTTGCGGAGGAGTTTGGTGAAGAGTAGCATGAAGGAGTGGTTTTTGAGCTGGCTCTTAAACATAAAATTCAAGGCCTCGACAAGAGTGAACTGAGTCTTGATCAATGTGGAGAGAACGATGGTATCGACATTCTGATAGAAGCTGGGATAGTTGGTTTAGAAGTAAATCTTAGTGAATTTCTAGAGGTGCTCAAGCTACTCTGGACTCATCACTGCCTTCTTCAGGATGTATGAGGAGTTGAAAGTCAGGTAGGTCTGCTCGTTCTTCTCCGAAATGCTGAGCTGCTCTAGCTACTAGGTTAGCTCCATGTTGTTCTTGCTCTTATTCCGAAGCCTCTCCCGAATCCCCAGCTCTCTTCTGAGCTGGTTCAGGATCAGCTTGTCAGTCCGCATGTCCTTACGTTCAGCCTCCAACTCTTATATCAGTTTGAAGTTCTCAGTGAAAAAATCTTGGAAAAGTTTTATCTCGTCCTGATTGTGTTCGTACATCATCGTTATGATGCTCTTGCTGTCCTCGTCCAGCTTCGGCAGCCGCTTCGACACGTTCATTTTTTCCTTGGCTTAAATGCCGTATCCAATCAGGGTCTATTTCAATTTCTGTAGACTCAATCCCTTGGCTACAGCGAACTAGGCGAATATCGTTTCGATATACTTGTTGTTATTTAACACCTTTACACTCACCTTCCGTCTTGATTGCTATGAGAACTTGCCTATCTAAGGTTCATCAATCTTGGCTTAATCTTCTAGGTGCTCCACTTTGGCCCCTTTCAAATCTAGCCTGCGATTGCCCAGTTCCTGTTCAACAGCCGTGTAAACTTACCAGCTCAGTCCCTTGAAAAGAGCAATTAGAATGTGCACTAAAATGATATGATTTAGCAAGAAAAATATGATAGAAACTCGATAAGAGTTCCTTGGGGCCAGTTTGAATATGTAATTGGACCAGCCTGACTACACCATAATTTGCACCTAGACTAGAAATACTCCGTAGAGGTCGTCGAAGTGTCCTTAATTAAAGCCCTGCTCTTCCTTGTGACCACCGAAAGCGACAATTGCGATGGTTCCGAAGAAGAAGCACATAAGAGCCAAGATGGGTATCATCTTGAGCACAATCAAGAAACTTAAAAATGTGCTATTTATGAAATTTTTAAACCTGTCGAAAAATTTAAATGATCCAGTGAACCCGCAGTATTCCATCAGTCTTGACACTCTATAAAGTCTGCACAGCCGGATCAGCTGGATTGCCCCCAAGAAGTTGGTAAGCCTCTTGTCGGAAGGCACTATGGCCCAGAAGCTGACAATCGCGAAGATGATAAGGAAGAAGTCGAGTTGGTTGCTGAACTAATTGAAGAACTTGAAAAGGCCGATGCCAATCATCCTCAAGAAGAGGTCAACGATGAAATAGATGTAGAAGCCGTAGATGGCATTCATGATGTTCTGATCTTTGACTCCGACAAGGTGGTAGGAGATGATGAGTGCAGCCAAGATAGTCACCATTGACATGGAAAACAATTAGTAATAAACTGATTTTATCACATACTTAAGCTTCAGTTTATTATTTATCCATTTCCTGAAGTTCACCCACACCGACCAATCTTTGCTCAATGGCGGCATGAAGTAGGTGTATTTTTCCATAATGTCACAGATGTTGAGGAATGTGTTAAGCGGAATAGAGAGCTGATTTTAACGATCCTGCTTGGCTAGTATATTCATGAGAGTGGGAATATGGCGAGTGAGCCTCTTCTTATTGAAATAGAGCACCTTCATGAAGACAGTGAACTAGTCCTAGTCGATCTTTAAATTGATGTCAGAGTCAAGACATATATAGACTATCATGAGACAGCTTTTACGAATGAGCTAGTCTTCCAGGACAATTTTGGTGCGCTCCCTCCTGAAGGCCTCGAAGACCACCGAGGTGGGGATCACCAGCATAAAGAACACGTACAGGCAGATGTGGAAGTAGATGAAGAACGAGTAGAACATAGACTACTGGTACACAGGCATAAAGGCGTCCGGGTACATATCGAATGAAGATATTATATATAAAATGCCGAATGCCCTTTAGAACTCGCTGAAGTTGCTCACGTATTAGTCCCAATTACCGTCGATGATAGTTATTGCCACGAACGCCTAAACTGATATTATAACTACGTTCAGCAAAATCAAAGCCGCTATCTCTTGGTAGCATTTTGCCAAAGAAATCAGAGCTTTTCTCGACCCGTCTGAATAGAAGAAGGCCACGGCGATGCGAGGCACAAACAGCAAGTTCAGCCATCGCTGATTGATCCCTGAATATATAAGGACAACGTGAAGGAAATACAGAAAGATACAGAGACGTTTGAGTACGAAGAAAAGGTTGAAGTATTTTTCTTTGGGAGCCAGTTCCGAGTACAGCAGTAAAATTAGTTCTAGCAAGTTCTAAAAAGCGAAGGCAACAAGGATGTAGATATTTAAAAATAGAGCCCATTGATTTGGCTAGGCGAACCCCGTCAGAATGGCAAGTGTATAGTTCAAGATCATGATGAACTAGGTGGATTTGGATAGCTCGATCCTGTGGCAGATGCTGTACAGCAAGCTTTCGCTATTTTTTTAGAGATCGTTTGAAGGCAGCCGGTAGTTCAGAGCGTCAATGAAATGCCTTCTGCCTTTCTAGAGCCTTTCATCGTTGTTCATTTTGGAAAGGAGCATTTTAGTTTATTTGAAAAGCTTTTCAGTTCTATTTTCCTAGGCCTCTTGCTTCTGCTGGTCTCCGAACTCCGATTGGTAGTCCTCCTAGTCGGATTCACTGCCCGCGCCTCTCTTGCGTTTCCTGAAATTAAATGCACTCATAAATATATTAATGAACAAAAAACACTCCTTTTACACTAAAGGCCCTTTCACAACTCAGAGTCCCGATCTAGGAGACCTTCTCCTTGACGTCCCGGCCCCCAAAAACTTCATCCAATTCAACAAAACTCAGCTGAAAAAAGACAGGATCTAAATCATATATGCGAAAGCGAGCATTATGAACAGCAAGCCGAACGTGTAATTAAAAGGGGCAATGCTAGCCAAGCGATATTCCTAGAAGCAAAAACTAAGGTTCAACTTGAATTAGTTCTCTAGCTAGCAGTTTTACCAAAGCGAACTGCCCTTCTTCCAGACAGATAAAATTTGGAAGAAAAAAACTTACTATCAGAGGCCGCAGTCCTCCAAACTTAAGACCTAGACCAGGAAGAATCGAACCAATTCTCAGCCTAAAAAAAGACAGTCCTACACTCGGAGTCCGGATTAAGTCAGAGCTACATTCGTCAAACACGCAGCTTGCCTTGCAGAAGCAGACAAACTGCTAAAAGGAGAAATCTAAATCAATACCTACTACTAAAAATCAAAATTACACTAAGAACGGCTTTTAAAGAAACTGTAGCATAGTGATGAATAAAATCTCGGCTAACAGCTTCACAGATCAGCCTGCTAAGCCAGATAAAATCTAATGAAGACAGCTGAGCACTACTTTCGATAAACTCATATTTAGCAGGGGATCAAGGAGGCCCAGAAAATTAGACTACAACGAGCTCAGCGAATGTCGATATTTTGACCAGCCTGCAATAAAATGCCTATGTGATAGAGTCTTTTAAGAGAAGAAGCAAGCATCAGGTGCAGCGTAAATAGCAAGTCGAAGCTGATCCCGGTAACACATAGGTCCATTCTCCCTTTGACATCAAGGAGGAAATAATGCAAAATATAGGAGGATTTCACAAATTTGCCATCATGCCCAATATAAGATAAAGGTTTATTCGTTATGTGAGACGGATAAGGGAAATGGGGCTAAGCAGGAGCGACATCATGTTGCGGAGAGACAAGCCGGCTTCGTGCTTCTTGAGCGAGGGCTCGTTTATCTTCTTCAAGGCAGTGCGAGAGGAGGACTTGAACACTGTAGAAAGGATGCTGAATCGCAACAAATACTTAGTATTTGATGTGGACTTCTAGGGAAACACGTGCCTGCTAGTTGGAACCCAAACTGGGAATCTAAAGCTCTTGCAAATTATCCTGCAATACAACCCCTATATCGACCACGCTAACTACAAAGGCTAAACAGCCTTAACCCTTGCCGTTCATCATTTGCAATAAGATATTGTCCACCTTCTCCTTACCAACCGGGCTGACCCTTGGTCCAATGTCCGCGCTTCCATCAATATCAGGCTCTCTAGTCGACACGTTAAAAACTTAATGAGCAGTGCCAGGTTGGTGGACCTGAGCCTGAGGATGAGTCGAGGAGAAGAGCGGGAAAATGTGTGGGAGCGGCTGAAAGGGAGAATCCGTAAGTCAGGATTTTTCGATTAGAGGGATTTTGAATGAATCAAGCTCTGGAGCGAAAATAGAATGATTTCATAATCTCCTTATTGAGATCGCTTCGTTTGTTTATGTTTTCAAGTTACTTCTTGAATTATATTGAGCTGTGTTGTTTCTTCAGTTTGAGCTCTGAAGGCTTGCTCAACTCCCTTCTTATCTCCTCCTCTTAGGACTTCAACAGTACTTCCTTTTGCTCGGGGAAATGCATTTCGAACTCGATAGGCACTTAGTCGACTTAGAGGTTATTGATAGTTAGGGATTTTGAAGATCGTAATCCTGCCATAAATTAATCTTATTTGTGGAATGCTTTGGAGAGGAATTGATTGTAGGTTTTGGGCGTGGAATTCTTAGAGTAGAAGTGCCTGATATTTTAAAGATTTTGATTCTAATATCTAAGCTGCTTTATGGCATTCTTGAACCTATCCATCTTGTTAGGGCTCTGATTTACCTTATAAGCCTGCATCTCTTACTGTTCCTTCTACTGCCTATCCTTCCTCTGCTTCAGCAGTCGGATCTAAAGGCCCGATTTTAGGGCCAGACTCTTTTTCCTGAGCTTTATGTTTATCATAGGAGAATTCATTTATCTGCTGTAGAATTGGTTGGAGATGGTGACGGAAGCGTTAGGGTGGATCTTCCTGGAGAGGAAGTCCTTATCGTCCCTGTGCTTAAGAGAGTTCTTCTTCCTGCCGAAGTTGATAGACTACACAAGGAGGGCAATATCAGAATCCTTGAAAGTGTAATTTGGTGTTTAAATCTTTTAGCCGAAAAAGGACTCTGGTGCCTGCTTTTAGATGTTTCGCTTTGACTTGTTTTCCAGTAGGTAGTTTAATGATTTCTAGGTGAAGATCGCCTTAACCGTGAGCTTCAAGTAGCTCATTGAGCAGAACTGCCCGTTGACCTCCCGGTAGAGCAGCAGGTAGATCTACATGCAACTCCAGTAATCTATCTCGTCCCTCAGCTGCGGGAACTGCTCGAAAAGTCGTTTGCCAATCATATAGCCGTAGACGAACACTCCCACTCCAAACATTTATTTTCCTCGTTAGTTGTTGCTAGTCAAAATCTAAATGTATTTCAAGCGAGCCTTCCTGTCGAGCTATTCCACTTACTCTTAGTCCAGAGCGAGCGAATTGCTGAACTTTATGTCAATGGTCTTCGCATACCACAGATTTAGAAATATCAGGTAGTCGTTTGAAGCCAAGTATTTTTGGTATTTAATGATGTACGCATTTTTGATTACACCTGATTCCAGCACCTTGGTTACTGAGGTGGCAGAGAACTGTTTAAATAAGTTGTTGATAATAATTTTTTTCATTTCAACGGCTGACCCCTGACGATTCGCTTGAAGAACTTGCGTGTCTTGGCCAATAGGTCTTTATTGGTCCCCATCTATTCAGCTATCTAGACACTATGCGATTATGTCATGTAGCCTGTCTTCAACTCAAAGCTATTTATTAAACACCCTTCTCTTTAGAGACTCTACATCCTCACGAACCTGAGCCACTAGTTTTGTCTGACTAGGTCAAAGTTGATGAGCTAAATGAGGTGGGATATGACAATCAGCAGCGGGGGTGTGGGCCTGCCGAGAAAGTGTTGTAGAACAGCATAATTGAGTGCGCAGGCGAGCTTGTGATTGAATCTACTGGCCAGCTAGTCGATGATTATAAATGAGTTTTAAGTAGCCTTATCAATAATTTAGGAAAGCACCTTGATTTACTCCTGCTAGTAAGTTTAATTCTGATTTAGACTGAAGTCGATTTACAAGCACATTATTCGATCCACGACGGGAATGCTGGCCGACAACGCCGGCACAAAGCTCCCGATCTGCGCCAAAAATACGATTATTCCAGTCTGTTTGGCGTACACTGACTTGCCACTCGCATTCGGTCCTGTCATGAAAAGCACTCGGTTTGAATGCTTATCACTAAGCAGGCCGTATTCATTAATCTGAATGAGCTAGACCTAGCTTTCGCTGAGCTTGTGTGAAAAACAATTATTAGCGACAACGTTATTGGGCAGTAGAAGATGCCACCCTCCCACCACCATTAGATCTCCTTTGCAATTTATTAGAGGTCGAATCATCTTGGCACCCACCTTGGCAAAAGTGAAGAGGGCGTCGAACTTGGCCATCTTGAAGAGCAGCTAGGAGAGAGCAGGCAGCTCCTCCAGGAGAATAAGTCGCAGTTACCGGTAGATGGCGTGCTCTAGCTAGTTAATTTTGGTAAGAATATCGCCGTACTATTGGTCTAAAGCTTTGGTGCGTTTAGTCTTGTAGTAAAAGTGGCCCTGAATCTTGAATTAAAATTCAACTTGCTCGTCCTGCAGACTCTAGTCAGAGAGGATGAAGTAGCCCAGCTGCGATAGGTAAGCCAGGCTCACTGGCCGGCCTAACTCCACCCTCTCCTATTTCTCATGAGCCATCATGAACTAGTCTATATAGGAGTAGAGTCTCCTGAGCGAGTCCAACTAGTTATTGACTCCCTCTCTGATGGAATTGTCCTTCTAGTTGATGCAGTCAGAAAGGACTTCTCGCAGTCTTAGTAGTTTCTTGATGCTGTCCTCGTTGCCAGATAGCTAGCAGAGCAATTTGGGCTTGTCCTGCAAATTTTAGAAATACTGGCTGACTTGAATTAGATTTTGCAAAGAGCGAATCAGTGAATTCCAATTATTCTATGTCCCTTTCAGAAGTCTTTGGGCTATTTGGGAGGGATTACCCAGTCCTGCAAGCAGTTTGTTCAGCTATTTTTCTTTGTCTAGATTGGCAATCAAGAACTAGACTGCATCCAGGCGCTCTTCGATAGCCTCGCGGCTCGTAAGGGGACTTCTGAACCAGTTCCTAATAATAGTTCTTGAGAGAGATGCCTTGGAGTAGGAAAGGAAGAGGTTTAGAATGCTATAGCCTTCTTTGGAGCGACCCTTTCCTTTGATGAAAGAGGGGTGGAGGTCCTAACTGCAGAGAGCAAGGTACTAATAGGCCTCTGCAGCGACCTTATAAGTGTTTTTGAGTTAAAGCGACTAGATGAGCAGGCTCGATAGGCCTTCCTCATTCAGCTTTAACAAGAAATACAGTGGGATCAAGTATTCCTCTATCTAGCTCATTAGGTTTACCAAGTACGTCTGCTTCATTGTTTTGTTCATGTTGTTCACAGGACTCACACATCTCCACAACAGCTCTACCAATCGTCCTCGCTAGAAGTCCCTTTCATTGTATTCAACCAGACTTTGCTCAGACCCGAATAGCGAAGTCAGTTTGGATGGGACTGCAATGACAGTGTGCGGCAAAGTCTTGAGCATTTCAGGGTGCAGTTTGAGAAGCCGAAATGATTATTGAACCAATTCAACCGCCAGAAAGGGCGGTGAGCCACACGCTATAGCGATCATACTAAGGTGAATATAGTAGCTCAATGTCAATGAAAAAATAAATTAAACCTCTTGTTGTAGTGGGTCCAAGTGGTTGTGGAAAGACAACTCTCATAAACATGCTGCTGAAGCATCCTCAATTCAAGCTATCGGTGAGTTCGACCACCAGACCTCCTAGAGCCACCTAGGTCAATGGTCGTTAGTATAATTTTGTCACTATGAAATAGTTCTAGTAGGAGATCTCTAAAGGTGTTTTTATGGAGCACTGCCTTGTGCATGAAAATTTCTATGGCACAAGCAGAACAATAGTAGATGAAATCAAAAATCAAGGTCTCATCTGCGTCCTGGATATTGACATCCAAGGGGCTTAAAAGGTATACAATTCGGAGTATCCTTGCAATTTTGTGTTTATCCTGCCGGATTCATTGGAGTAGCTGGAGCGGCGACTGCGGGGACGGGGACTGGACTCAGAGGAGGCGATAAGGAAGAGGTTGGCCAACGCATAAAAATAGATAAAAAGAGGGAAGGAGCTTAAGTTTTTCTAATATATCTAAAACAAATAGCTGAGCAAGACTGTGTCCCTTTTGTAGAGCTACATTCAGCGTATGTATAACCTTGACTTGAAACTTTGATTATTTGAATGAGCAAACGCCACAGGCACTCCCGTCCCCATCCCTCCCACAAAAATAGTCAAGACTGGGTCTGCTCCCTCTGCCAGAATCTAAACTTCTCGTTCAGGAACTGCTGCAATCGCTGCAAAATTCAAACAAAAGGTAACAATAGACTCTAGCTTTCCAACCTATCTGAAGAATCTTCACCGTATATTTTAAAGAGGGGAGATAGAATAGCTAATTAAGAATAAACCGCCCTGCCTCCGCCAGCAAAAACATAACTCTGCGAGATTCCAAGACTGTTGTGCACTGGACTTAAGTAGGACGGCTACAAAAGTAGGCTCTTTCTCTCGCCCGTGAGGTCATAGGAGGGCCTCTAAGATTGTGAAAGCAGAAGTTTGGACAAAGGACTTGACGTTAAGCCGCTATTAATCCGTTTGAAAGATGAAGGGAAAATCTGAGTTAATTATTGCAGTCACCAAAACCAGGGTCGTCGCAACCTCCACCTCAATTTGATTTCGTCCATATCCTACTCAAGACAGTCTATCCTCCTGTCCACTGGATTACTCTGCATCTTTCTCTAGCGTAAGTTGCCCTTCAGTGATTCTCTTATTTACTCAAGCTCTGCTAACACTTTATGGTGGCTCTCCCTTAGCTGATTTATTTCCTTGCTTATTCGGTGCTCATCCTCTCGGCTTTAAATCATCACCGAACGAGTTTTACCCAAAAAATCCACTTTGCTGGATTGTTATTTGACTGGCTAAATCACCCTATCGTTCTTTACGCGGTCCTCGAGAGCCTCCTTAAGCATCGCCTGAGTCTGCCTGAGAATATGGATGACATCTTCCTTGGTGGCTGGCATGAATTATATTTTATTCACGAGTGGACCCTTATGTTAAAGTCTCCGTTCTTAGTCAGATACTTGACCCAAGGCATTGCCTTGTACCCGCTTCTATCCTCGATCTTGAGATAGCGTACTTGAAATCCCGACACTGTGTAGAAAGGGATCTAGAATTTAACGCTTATAGGCATCCTCAAGTATTTCTTTCTGTTTGGAGAGGGCACTGAGGGCAACTTCATATCACACTTCATGCTCATCTACTTCTTACCTGGGAAGGTCGGGATTTTCCAGCAGACTGAGTATTTGTCTGGGGCATAAACGCAGCTTCCATACTAGTTTTAGAAAATGGGGGTTTCTGCATCCTATGGGACTGGAATATAAACCTCAACATCCTTTGCACTACTCCTGTCCTTGTAGTTGCTTCTAACCTTAATTTGCATAGTCAACTTGTTAGTTGTGTTGCTTATGATTTTGGCCTCGGCCGAGAACAACGGTTTTACTTTTAGCTACATCCGGTAGCTGAAGAGTTAGAATTAACCATCTGGAGGCACGAAAGTTACTACTCGCTAATTCTAAAATCTTTGCAGTCGAACGCATTGGTGGAACCGGATATCATCGAAGTCAATCGCTCGAGACCTGCTTTACCGCCCCTGCATATCGAAATAGGCCTTGTCGTTGATGCCGAGCCTCAAGTTTGGCATTCCTGACAACTTACAATTAGCAGTAACTATGCCAGTGACTTCAGAGCGAATGATATTGTTGGAAGGGCCGATAAGCATTGACACATGCTCGACAACATCCAAGAAGAACTAATTTTTCCTATATTTGATTCCTTAAGGACGCCAAGAAATAGCACTTGAAATCTGAATGGCGGCTTGGATTAAATTCTTCTAATTTCCGGAGTCATTCAACCTAAGTTCATAAGACTAAGTCTTAATGAAGTCCTTGAGGGATTTGAATTCAGTGGTCTGAGGGTAGCCGAAATCTATCATTTCGTCGAGCAGCTAGTAGATAATGACAAAGTTGTCTCTGATGGATTATTAGATAACTTCCCTGAAGTATTTTTGTAGTACTTAGACGAAGATGTTTAAAAATGTAAATATCATCAAGGCGTTTGAGTCTCTGTTGGTCATTGCGAATATTATCAGGTCATTGTGCCGCACCTGACAGAATATATTCCCCTATTTGTCTTGGATTATGGGCTTGTAAGAGTATTAGTCATACTCCAATATTTTTTTGTTGAAGAGCTCATGGGCGTTGGGCGGGACATCATTCCGGTAAGTTCTAAAAATCAACACTCTCCCCTTCTTATCCAGGATATACAGTGCCGAAATTCCAGACATTATTAATTAATCACTCTTTATCTTGTTTTGCTATTTGCCAGATCCATTTCTAATTAATCTTCTGCCTTGTCAGCTATCTGCAGAAACGCTATCTGCCCGAATGGGTCAATGCCCTCTCGACGCTTCTCCTCAGCCACCAGATTTCACTATTCCGTACTCCTAATTCTGAAATGAAGAACAGACACTTGCTTAGATAACGGACTGATTCTGAAGCAAAGCTATCCGGTTTGTCCTTGAGACTAAGGGCATTTGAAAACAGCAGCTAAATTGAATAAAATTAAACGGCGTTATCGATAATCTGTTCCAAGACTGATGTGAGCTACTTTTTCTATAGAATAAGATAAACCTTGGCCAAGCTAACTAATTGCTAGGCCTGAAGAAACCTATTCTAAATTTTCAACTAGCTCAACTTTCCTTCCTCCCGTTCCAAGTTCTAGACTAGCTACAAAACTTTCATTAAGTTACACCCCAGCTTTCTATTTCGGTGACTTTTTAATTTCAATAAGAATAAATCGGCCAGTTTAAAGCGAGCTGGACTTTTAAGGGCCTGCTTTTTGACTCCGTCGGAGGATGATCTGCGGTGGTATTTTGCAGGGGAAGAAACTTAATTGGTAAATATATTTTTCATTTTCAATATCAAAGAGATACTCTGCTTTAGCTAGTTGGGCATGGTTTAATACTCTTTTATGTAAATAGAAATCTAATCTAAAAATTTTTTGCCGAAATCGACTGTGGATCTGGTGAGGGCTTTGATGACTCTAAAAGTTTGTGGGAGCAGGTGGAGATTGAAGGAGTGGGAGTGGGTGTTTTGGGGAACCTTGACAAAATTATTATTTTTTAGGTACAATTAGAGAATGAGAATAGATTTCTAAAACTGTTTTAATTTGAGCGCAGATTAAACGGCGACCAAGGCAGCTGTTTTGAAGTCCATCTTGAATAAATATTAGCTGATCCTAAGACTTTTATCAAATTGTCCTAAACTCATCAACGTTTGTGCCAGCTGGAGGTAATTCGTCTCAGATCCGTCTCGAGACACCAGTGACTCCTGGACCTTAAGGGCTTGAAGTGGGCAGGTAAGTTCCCTCATCAGGTTTGCAATTAAAAAGTTGATTTGCGTGGTAGAATGAGACTGATTTAGCTTGATTCTTTAGAGCCAAAGGAATAGGTCTTGCGACTCGGTCGGTGTAATAGCGAACAACTTGATCAATCGAGCACTTTTGCAGACCATATCTGGATAATGATTTTCATACTAAGGCCTACTAATTGCTTTAATTAAGATTTAACAAAAGATTTTGATATCGAAGAGTCGGTTGGGCCAGATGTTAAAGACGTACACTTGCGACTTATAGGGATTCTACTGCTACTGCAGCCAGTGCATCATCGAACTTACGTAGCAGATCTCGAAGTCCTAGCTCATCACCTCATTCATCTCGTTGTCGATCTTCAGGATCACTGAGCTCGGTGATTGGAATTAGAAATAATACTTTCTTTTTATGAAATAGTCCTTGATCACTACGCTCGCTTATTGAAGTCCTTAGAAGTTAGCGAAATAGGCACTAAGGTTTTGTGGGAGAGTGATAAGGCCGGATACTTTGTAAGTGCGTTAAGAGTAAACAGTGAGTATCCAGGACTGC
Organism: Craspedacusta sowerbii; assembly: GCA_003687565.2. NCBI lineage: Eukaryota > Metazoa > Cnidaria > Hydrozoa > Limnomedusae > Olindiidae > Craspedacusta > Craspedacusta sowerbii. The sequence goes on from QQSS02133296.1 coordinate 78,592, forward strand.
TTGATGATAAGCGAGAGCACGTCGTGTTGGCTGGGAGAGATCGGCTTAATCTCCTATTTAACAAGTTAATAAAGGTTATTCATTAATTGAATTAAATTCTTCTAATTTTATAAACAAAGCAGTGAGATTGTTTTTTTGGCATGTAAATAATCTGCTTCTTCACAGTGTCCTCCTAAATTGTCTGGCCCTACTCTGCAGGCGCATCCCCTTCTTTCTCTATTTCTGAACTTTACGGCCTTATTTATTGGCTAGTTTATTGTTATTAAGATATTTTTGACTTGGTGGATCCCAGGTTATTCCAGTCGATGAAGTAGAATTACGGCTTGGCTGCTTTCAACTTTTTTTGGAGAATAGAGTACTCCATGATTGATTTTAGGAGAGCTTTTTTATCCGACAAAATCTATTTCAGAGGTCGATCTTTCAAATTTGAACGCATTAGGTTGATCAGCATCGACGTATCTGATAAGTTGATCCTTGAAAATTGGTATTCAAAATCTTACAGGCCTAGACCAGCTTCAAATACTAGCCGACGTCCCTACGGACTCCCGTAAGTGATCAAAATCAGGGCAATTCTGCTGACCCTGCTCATCTATTTTAAGATTTTGTTTGAAATTTATAAGTTTTTCCCACAAATTACTGCGTCCATCGTGCCCTTGTCAATTACAAAATCGAACTGCTGATCCTTGTAGTCCATTGCTGTAGCGTCCCCTATCTCAAACTTCATATCTTTCCCAACCTTGGAAGCATGCTATTGCATTTGAGTGATGACGATCTCGCTAATATCCATGCTGACTAGATTATGGAATCCTGCGTCATGCATCTGCTAAGAAAGTTTGCTGTTGCCACATCCCACCATCAGTATGGAATTGGTGGTGAGGATATCATATTGCTAGAAGACCTATTTAAGCTGAGGATACTCGACATACCAATCGAAAAAGCCAGGGTTTTCTTTGTAGCGCTGATTCCAGAAATCTTTTTGGGCATATTCTTCTCTGGAATAAACTCCCTCTGAACTTTTTCCTTCTGATTTCGCTTCCATGCAAGATACTTAATTAATATATGCAGAGGATTATAGAAGTCTAGTATCTTGACTTCGGGTAGACTAAGTTTGTACAGCCAAGGGAGAGAATGGACCGAACAGCTTTCAGCGCCCTATTTAGTTTCGTGGGTCAGTTCAGGACTCGAAGGCTGACCCTCATTTTCAGGAAAAATCAAATAAATAAGGCAATCTTTGTAGGACAGACAGTGGCGGCTAAAATCGAGGGATTGAGCATTATTCTAAAATTGAGAGATTTGAAAGTTCGAAAAGTGTTAAAAATTACTGAAGGATCTGAAGTTGAATAAAACAAAAATGTCCACCTCGAACTCACCCTAACTCTCGACCCGACTGAGGACGAGAAGAAGGAGCCAGGCTACCACGAGCCCTTCACCGACCCCAACATCAAAAAAATCAACAGCAAAAGCTAGCTTCTCGGAGGCAATTTCAATAGGGGAAACGGCTTCAGGAGAGGAAGGAACGAGGGACGCAGAGACGGGAGGAGGCCAAGGCGTTAGAACGAATAAGGTTTTAAAAAGAAGGAAACAACATACCGCGAAAAAAATGATAGGGATTAAAAGGATGATAGGTAGCGTAAAGACCGTGACAGGGATGGAGACAGAGGTAGGGACAAAGATAGAGATAGAGAAAGAGGATAAAGAGATAAAGAAGGAGGCAGGCATAGAGACGGCGGTAGATACGGTGGCAGAGACGGCGGCAGAGACGGCGGTCGAGACGGCGGTAGAGATAGAGACAGAGATAGAGACGGCGGTAGAGACAGCGGTAGGGATAGAGATAGAGACAGAGATAGAGACAGCGGTAGGGATAGGGACAGGGATAGAGATAGAGGAGGGTAGCGGAATAGGGATAGAGACGGATAACGAGACAAGTAAAGATAGTAAAGGAGACAGCGAGATCGCAAAAGATAAGGATAATTAAGCAGATAAAAAGATTAAAAGAAATAAGCCAAATTCAGGTAGCGGGAGGCGGCTAGGTAGGCCTATAACAAAACAACCAGGTACGAAAAGGAATACCAAAAGACCAAAGAATAAAAGCGGTCCGATCGGGAGAGGTAGGCCAGGTAGGAAAACACCAAGTATTAGTCCGAGAATAGTAAAAAGAATTTAGAGATAAGAGACAACTCGATAAAGTAGGAGTATCATGTTCCAAAGGACACTGGCTAGTCTCAAGTCAAGCAGAGCCTAAAGAGAAAAGCCGACGATATCTATGACTCCAGCTCAGGTAGATATTGACCTATAATATTGTTGACATTAAATGAGATAGCGTAGTAGTTAATCGCGCAAGGAAAAGAGGGAGCGGAAGGACAAAAAATAAAGGAAGCACAATAGATAAAGGAACAAGTCGTCCTCAGTCGAGGAAGAGCCCTAAAAATCAGAGAAATAGGGCAGACACAAGCGATCCTACTAGATATAGAATCGGTCGAGAGAAACCTGGGAGCGGAAAGAAAAGCGATCTAAAGAGAGAGACAGGGAGCGTGATAACAAATAAAAAAACCGTCCAAGGGAGAGGGATAAATAGAGGGAAAAAGATAAATAGAGGGAAAAGGATAAATAGAGGGGCAAAGACAAGGATCGATAAAGGGACAAGGAGAGGGACAGGGACAGATAAAGGGATAGAGACAGGGATAGGGACAGAGAAAGGGATAGAGACAGAGACAGGGATAGAGACAGGGACAGAGATAGGGACAGAGAAAGGGACAGAGATAGGGACAGACACAAGGACAGAGAGAGGGATAAGGGCAGGGATTACGAGCGGTAGCGAGGGTGGAACAGATAGAACCGGGATCGTTAGCGCGAAAGGGAGCGGTAACGATCATAATAAAAGTAAAAGGGGAAGAAGGAGAGGCGATAAAAGTAGCGTTATCGCTCAAGAGAAAACGGAAGATAAAAGGATAAGAGATAAGATGGCGAAAAAAGAAATAAATAAAATCGCTAAAAAAAGAACGAATTTAATCGCAGGAAGAAGCCCGACTAGCCCATCGATTAGAAGCGAAACCATAAAAATTAGGACAAATCCGACTCCGAATTTGATTCAGACTCTTCTAGTGAGCTCCCCGCTGCAGAGAATATATAGGAGTAAATTCAGCACCCCAAGATTGAGAACAGGCCTCTGCCACCCAAGTATAACTTTTTGAAAGAGTTCCACGAGAAAGTGCTATAGAAATCAGAGCGCATCGCTTACATCGGCAATTTTCCTAACAACATCACCAAGTCTTAATTGTTAAAGTTCATCAATTAGTCTATGGCCAAGCTAGGGCTAAATGATGAGAACGCTGTTGAAAACTCTCAACTAAACATCCTCGCTCCTCCTTAATTCGAGTTTGCCTACGTATAGTTCAGGAGTCCGCTATAGGCTTAAAATGCTCTTCAGCTCAATGACATCACCATTCTCGGGCAAGTAGCTTTTTTACAAGAAATTAAAAGTTTCGAGAGCGAAGAGGCTCTTGTAGTACAAGAGCTAAATGGTGTCCAAGATAGGTTAGTAGAGCTTGTGCCACATAAATTATTTGATTATGTAGAGGCTAAAGCACGCGGATTAGAAGCTCGATATAAATGTCCTGCCTAACATCTAAGATCGAATACTTTGTCCGCCCACCAAGTTTTTATGCCTGAAAAATATTCTAACTCTGGAGGAGGTGCTCATAGATTAATAATACAACGAGATCCTTTAGTAAACTCGAATTGAAGCTCTCAAGTATGGTAAAGTCATCGAGGTCAGGATACCACGCCCCTTGAATTTATAGGTCAGCGCTGGCATCGGCAATATTTATATCTAGTACGACAGAGTCGAAAGCGCCAAGTACGCCAGAAGGCAGCTGGTCAACAGGATGTACCAAGGACGCTCTGTCTAATGCTATTATTTACCTTAATTCAAATATAGGAACCATATATACACAATCAATTAGCAAGTTGTCGTTTAAGATTGATTATGTCTATTATTTATAAATAGCCAGTAGTAATCCGTGGGAAAATAAAGCACCAACCCCAGCCAACAAGGCCAATAGATCCCAGGTTGCAATTCTGGGAATAGAAGCGGCGATTTTCGGTTAGTACTCCGTATCAAAAAGCAATTGAATCAACTGATAGAAATTAAAAAAGAAGAGAAACGGTTTAAAGGATCGGTCTATAAAAATAATAGCCAGAGACTTCTTAAATGGCCGAATTAAGAAGCATTTTCGTCAAGCCTTTGTCCAGGAGAGTTACTATTTTTAAGTCCAATCTCAGTTAAATATCCTAAAGCACCGCCATCTCATTCACTTAACTCAAACCCACCGGCTAGGATTAATTGGGATAACTCAATTACTTTAAGAACCTATCCGATATGAGGGCGAGGAGACTAAAGCAATACAAAATAAAATTAGGTTGTGGATTCCCTCAGCCACCCTATTTTTCTCACCTTTTGAAGAAAGAAGGTAATGTATTGACGGAATAGGAAATCCAGAATAGGTTTATGAAAAATCATCATAAATTGATGAGAAGAGACCTGTAAGCGAATGATGGGGAGAAAAGATTCACATCTGAATTAATTTGGAAAATCTGATATTTTAATGTAGAAAGATTTTCAACAGGAAATTCTTACCAAACTACAGTTAGGAAATATCTAAAATACTCTTGTTTTGGCTGAATAGTTGGGGATCAGCCATGCCGAATTAGACGGAGTTCTTAAAGGCTTGCTGGTGTTGGGATATGTTAACTTAAACAATAAAAAAATATAGCAATGGAGATTGACCTAGCAAGGCAAAAAGTTTGAGTTCTAGTCGCCTTAAATCAGCCTTCTGAAGAGTATAAGTCCTTAGGGTAATTAGAGATAGAGTTTAGCCTAATTAGGCTAAATTTATAATCTTGGCTTCCCGATTTGCATGAAAAAAAAATGGATTAAGCTCGATGGAAAGAAAGTACTCAAGACTGTCCATTAAGTGCAAGACGAGCTAGTGGCCCAGCTCAAACACGTGAAGGAAGGCAACTCGGCCAGTCTCAAGGAGGAGGTGCTAAAGGATCTCAAAAGCAGGAAAATGGCTTAGCTTAAGGTAACAAATTATTATTAAGTTTCAAAGGGGTAGAAATACAGGTCAAAAAAAATAGTATAGGTCCCAGATTTGACTTCGCAAATGATACAAGATAACTCATGGACTGACCTCAATTTCAAAGCTTTCAATTTATAAGCTGCAGGACTTGAGGTTTAGCCCAGCACTATGCACCCCCTTATGAGAGTTCGCCAGCAGTTCAGAACTATTCTACTCTAAATGGGCTTTTAATAGATGAAAACAGATCAGTACGTTTAAAGCTCTTTTTGGAACTTCGATAGTCTTTTCCAACCACAAAAGCACCCTGCTCGAGATGCCCATGACACCTTTTTCTTGAAAGATCCCGAATTCTGTAAGGTAGACGATGCTTAATACTGGGAGAAGGTTAAAAAAATCCATTAGAGCGGCGGATTCGGCAGTCTAGGTTACTAATACAAGTGGAGCTAACTTTAGGCGAAAAAAAATATTTTGAGAACTCATACGACTGCAGTAAGCTCAAGAGTACTCTATAAAATCGCTCAATCGAAAGACTTCACGCCAAAAAAGTTTTTCTCAATTGATAGGGTTTTCCGCAATTAAGCGATAGATAAAACTCATCTTGCTGAATTCCACCAGGTTTAAGGTTTCATCCTTGACAGGAACTTAGGGATGGGCCATTTAATTGGCCTTATAACCTAGTTCTTCAACAAAATAGGGATCAAGAAACTATGGTTCAAACCGGCTTACAACCCCTACACTTAGCCTAGTATGGAAATTTTTGGGTACCATCCGCTTTTGAAAAAAAGGATTTAATTGGGAAACTCGGGAATCTTTAGGCCCTAAATGCTAAAGCCCATGGGGTTCCCTGATGACATGCAGGTGATAGCCTGGGGACTGTCATTGGAGCGTCCGACAATGATCCAGTACAACATCTCAAGCATTACATAGCTTTTTGGACATACGATGAAATTAAGCTGGCTGAGAAAAACTCCAGTAGTGTGTTTTCATAGCTGAAATAATTATTAATCAATTTTATTCGAGCATACATTTAATCTTCTTGGTATCCTTGAACCTATTTTAGTGATTGCTGCTTCCTAATACTACTATTATAATCATCCTGTCTTTTATCTACCAGATCGTGGCTAGACAATCTCCAGCAGTTTACGTGTACCCTGTTTTGATCCCTCTACAATTTTACTCAACCAGGAGCTAATTAGTATTTTCCCAGAAGGCTGTCCTTGTGTTGAGCACGCCTGAATATTTAATGACGTATTTAATGTTGCAGGAATACTAGATCTTTCCGACGACCTTCCTAAAGAGGAGGTCCTTCCAGGCAATTTAGCAGATTTTGGCAAAGTCGAAGGAAGTGCTGAGGTTCTATCGGAGAGTGCTGCCGTGAGGGTTTCTGAAAACTGTATTTGCTATTTGGCTTTAGAGGGCAAATAAGTTCATTTATTTTACAAATAGGCTCTAGTAGAGAGTTAGATTCAAATGGTCCTCGGTCAGATCCAGGCTTCTTAGTTAGTAGATTGTCTATATTTGTCCTTGCCGCTCGAAGTGCAGAATAGCTCCGAAGTTTTGAGCCAGCACCAGGGAGGCGTCGTTGCCACTTGGCAGCATCATCCCGTAGAGCAAATCTATAGCAAGCACCCATTATCCTCTTATCAAAATATATACCTGGATTAAGATTTGCTGAGGTTCCCCCGATTTCAGTAGCAGAATCTGTGACTCTGAAATAGATCGACTGTAGATCCATACAAAATCTTTAAGACAGCCTTGAGACTGTTATGAAATTAACTATTTTTGTTAGGCTTGCGACCTACCTCTTGTTATTGATTGAAATCCCTTTAAATGAGCCGTTCTACAGCTAGAGCGAACACCAGCTTTTGCAAGTCAGATCCGAATTTGGTTTGGTTTACTGCTAGATGTTCATTTTCCTGTTGGAACTCTGCAGAAATTTGTCCTTGTGGCACATCGAAAGCCGTTTGTTGGGCTGTATTTTAGGGAAGACCACAGGCCTCTTATGTGCAGACAAATTTTTTCTCATAAGTCAGATAATGTTATTAAATTCATTGCAGAACTTAAAATCTCAAATTTTAGCAGTCTAGAAGTGGCTTGCTTTATACAACCACGTGACTGAAGCAACTTGGAGACACAAGTCTTTCAGACAGCTGGAGTCTTCTTGGCTCCTGCACCTCGAAAACTCGAAAGGACTAGGAATAATTGCCAAGCCGGTCAATGCAATCCAGATCATGCAATCCTAGAAGATAGAGATGGAGGACTAAATTTAGATGTATCGTTCCAAAGATAAACTATTATTCCAATAAATCGCACTCTACTGTCCCACCGATTCTAGGAGCATCATCTTTAAGGGTAAGAATCACATGGCCAATCTTTAGCTCCTTGAAATGGCCACCTCAGATACTATATCGCTTGCAGAACTTAAGGACAGTTTCAAAAACTCGGTCTAGCTGCCTATTATGTGCTGTGATCAGAGTTCTATCTTCAATGACCGACTGCTGAAAGTGTTGCATAGTTTAGGAATCTAGAATGAAATTCTAGAGCAGGTTTACAAATGGGGATTATCCAAAGGAATTGCGGAATTAAAACTGCAGAATGGAAACTTGAAGTCCTTCTGGGAATGACATTTAATTATTGTATAAGTCAATGGATATTTAAACCTCCTTAAAGTACGCCTTAGATAACTACAAATATGACCTCATTGTAGAATTGGCAGCCAAAGTCGATTAGGCCAAACACAAACTCAGCTAACCTGTTCAAATGCAGCTTAATAAATTCAAAAAATTCCGACGCGGGATCGAGGAATGCACGAATGTTGTAGAAAAACTAAAAAACGAGAAATCGAGTTAGAAGTAAGGACTGAAGAACACAACGCTGGTGGAGGGGTCGAAAATAATGATGATGAACGAAGGAGTGCTCCAATTAAATCCCTTCAACTTTTGCGTTTTATTCTACTAGATGAAACATTACGGCAAATGGATGATCGAGGGGATCGATATTAAGTAGGTCCTCTGTCCTAATTTCGCTGAAAAAATAGGAAAATTACTGCTCGAAATCCCCCTCACCACTCCCCGCTATCTGCACCTCCACGGAGTTGGATTTGACAGAGTGTAGACCAGGAACTAGGTAATAGTCTTTGCCTAACAAATCTTTTCGGACTCTCCGTATGCAAAGTAATTGGGGTAAGAATTGACTAAGGCGGATGGCGAGTAATAGAATAAAAACAGCAAAGCAATGTTTGTAATTCAAAAATTATAAAGCGGTTAATATTTGTTTAGAATGGTAGTGGTGGTCGATGTTGGCTTTAACCTCTTCTTCGTCCCCAACGCTTTGGCCAGATACGCCATGTAGAATTTCAGTCAAGGGATGTTCGGCAACCTAAAACGCCTTGCGAGCAAACTGGAGGACGAGAACTACCAGCAGTGCATTAAGGAGGACAAGTTTGGATTCTACAAATGGCTGAAAGTGATGGTGCGGCCGTGGATGTAAGATTGAAAATTGAATATCAAAATCGAAATGATTCTATGGAATATTTTTGCAATAGCTCATTTCAAGTAGTACAATCTCTCTGTAAACCAGGAGGTCGATGCAGACCTCCTAGAGGGCTCCTCCGACTTCTACCACTACTCTGACATTACTGCTTCCAGTTAGTCTGCTCTTCACCTCTACGCTCTCCTTGAGGGTAGGAATTAGTTATATGCCATCAACGCCATCCTACAAATCACCATCAGGGGCTCAAAAACCACTACCATAAGATGTTAAGGACTGAATGTGATTGCATGCTTACTGCCAAGAGAGTAGTTGGCTTAGAAGTCAAGTGTGTAGGTGTAGGTGATGTGCAAGAGCGATTGCCTGTACATGTTCATCCTGACGAACTACAGAGAGACGGTCATTGGCCTGAATCAACCAGCCTCGAACCAGGTTATCTTTAAAACCAATTATTTTCTATATGCTCTTGATCTGAAGAATATTTCGGAGGATATCTAAGCCATTCTTAAACTCAAGAAGCAATCTCAGCACTTTGCCAAGTAGCTCTTTTTCATGGCTGATCTCGACACCCCGCCTTCGCTTGCCGCCACCCACCACTTCTCTGGACAACCTTGGCTTCTTGACAGCTAGATTATCCGCATCCCCAAGCAGTCCCTCTAGAATAGGACCAAGCTTTTCATAGGCCTCTTAGTTACCGACTTAAAATTTTAACTTTTAATTAGACAGAAACCCAACTTTTCAAACTCTTCCACCGTCAAAATACTCCCCAACTAGGAGCTGATCTACGAGCTCAATAACGCAACTTCGATCAGGTTTTAAAGCAAGGGCGACTGTGAACTCAGGGTCTATACGGGAGAGGTATAGCTGGTATTCGTCAGCCAAGACCGGACAAAAGTGGGACCTGGAAGGATCCGGCTCAGCATGTAGCAACTAGAGCAGATTCGATCCTTGTAGAATTACAGTCTGATAGGATTATTAAGAGTCAATATGCAAAAAAGAAATTACCTTCATTAAAATTAGCGCTTCCAGATCATGCCTAATTAATAGTACTTTTACTAGTTTTAGGACCACTCTCAAGACCCTGCCTTCTTCTTAGTCTACTCCTCCTAATCACCTTATGCTACCAACCTGCTGCTTAGCCATTGCCATGATCAGTGCTACCCCCTTATGCCACATGACCCCTTCGAGTATTCTAGGCTCATCAAACTCAGATTCTAGCTATAATGTGAAGGGATCTGTTTGGTGAAGATCAAATGCCTTAAGCTGTGCATGGTATAAATTTAAAATAAGAGGCAATCTACTCTGATCCAGAAGAACAAGATAAATTAGGATGTGCTCTGGCCTAATCAGAGAAAGGTTTATGGGCTCATAGGCGAAGGCAAATGCTCCTTCATACTCACCAATTTCATAGGCACCGCTTTCATAGATGCTCAGAGTACTATCCAAGAGTTCAGCCGAAGCTAGATAAAATAAATAACCAAGGCCCAAGTAAATTCGAGGAACAGACATTGTTACGCGCAGGTGATAGCGAAGAGCGTGGTGCATTACAGTTTGACAGCCTACGTGTAAAGAGTGAGCATAGACGAGATGGCTTCAAACAAGCCTGTGAAGTTCTTTATAGAAAAGGACAGCAGGTAGCTCTAGATCAACTTGAGAGTAAACTAATCAGCAGTGCTGTAAATTAATTGGGTCGAGCAGAAGGGCAAAGCCAAATTGCTGATCTAGGGTAGGTCTATTGGCCCCCTTTACGAAAACCACTTTTCGATCGATTAGACTCTCAAGAACAAGCAGCTCAAACTCATCCTCGAGAAGAGTCTCCACGCTCTGTAGAAGGAGCAGGAATTCTACCTTGTCCTCTTTAGGGCCTCAGATCTGTTAAGCTGCAGATCAGGAGTCTAGGGGCATGTCCCCAAGATCTAGGTGTAAGGCCAGGTGTGCTACTAATTCACAATTAGTAGTCACCACATCTATGAATTATCGATGGCCCCAACTGTTCTGGACCAACCTATACCCCCTATCTTCCTCAGCATAAACGAATAATCGATCCCCCTTATAGGATACTTCAAGTAGATTGACCCCAAATCCTATAAATCATGCGCTAATTTACTATTTTGCTCATTTAAGGTCCTGATAAAGTCTATCTCGAAGTAGTTTGTCTCGATGATGTTCATGAAAAGGGAGGACAACACCAAGCTCTTCGTGGAAATGCCCGTGGGAATCAAAGTGGTGGGATCGCGAGTGATGAAGGTGCTTTGCCGAGCTAAGACAGATTATTTCTTATCTATAAACCAAATAATGGGGGAGAGCAATATCAAAATATAGAAAAGCTTTAAATCATTCTTCCTCGAAGCGAACAGAGTTAAGTACCATCATATGTTCTTCAATGAGAGCACTTAGGTCGAGGTGGAAGTCAAGTGCTAATTCTGCTAGCTACTCCTCTCTTTTACTTAGGACTTCGTTCAAATCAATAAAAGACAAAAGTTTAACCTGCAGCCCAATAAGCCCTTTATAGTAAAGCAATCTGTAGGCTAATAGACTTACATCCTAGAGTACTCCAATTAGAATCACCTCAAGTGCACCCTGAGGCTCGGAGAATAAAAGGAAAATTGCTAAAATTTAAAGCTTCTCTAGAAAAAGGGGGACTATTTCATCATATTCGAGAGTGATTATCGACTCATATTGTAAGTCAACATCCGCAAGTTCAACCAGTCATTCATTATCCTCTACGAGAATGACGGAGCAGTCTAATTGAACCCAAATCGGCCTATTTTCCTAGTAGTTAAGGATGTGTCCAGACTCAATTAGATCTCCTTTATCGATTAGTAGGGAGTAGTTTAATAAAAGGACATCAAATATGTTGTTCGCCCTGGCAATTTCTATTAATTAATAGAGGACTTCGATAGGCTGTTTGAGCTATCCGAGAAGTTAGTGGGGTGGTAACTTCCCCTCAAGAAATACAGAGGAGGATAGAGCATGGTGATCAGAATAAAGAGTAGTGAGAAGGGCTAAGTCATCTACAGGATGAGGGTATAAGGCTAGCTAAAAACATATTTATCAAGCTATAGAGTTAAGCAAAAGCTCGCCAAAGGATAGACAGCCGAGTTCTATACTTACGTCGGTTCCATCGCTGCCTTCACTCTTTAAGTCATTCAGGGCGCTCTCAGCTACGAAATCTTGATTGCCCACCACAACTAGACGCTTAAGCGCTAAATTAGTTAAGAGCCTCTTCCACTGGGCAAGTTTCACCTCTTCACAACCTACAATGAGGACGGCAATCTCTAGATCGATCCGAATGACGCATTTCTCAAGGTCACAGCTCTATAGCAGAGCACATTCTTCGTGTAGGAAGGAATTAAAAATTAGAGGAATTTGAAGTTGTCGATTCCTATTTTCTAAAAAATATCCCAAAGGAAGTGCTTCTTTTTCGCTGGGGCCAAACAGATTACTTATTTATCTGTTGCCACCATTAATCAAGCAGAACTTACTGCCGAAATCGCCTGTGTCAAAAATTGTTAAAATCCCAACATTGTGCTGAAATAGGCGTTTGTCAAAAGCTTGAACATCAGGTACTATTAGATTTAGCGAGGCGATCATGTGTCATAGCTATGCCTTATGGCGGAGCCGCAGGCCGAGGTGACTTTGATGCTAAACCTAAAGAGCTTTATGATCCTAGCCTCAGATCAATTCAGCATTCTTGAGCCGTAACTCGACACTGTTATTTAAATATTGCAGCCTCAAGAAGATAAGTAAATTCTGATATAAATACTATAATGCTAGGGGATCCTTGAGTTCCAGTCAAGCACGACAGAGCAGTTTGACTTCCTGCTGAAATTATGGGAAGAGCAGATTGACCCGGGACACTACCTGATAAAGGGAGATTGGAACGGAGGGGGCTTCCTTAAAATCCTCTCCAAGTAGTTGAAGAGCTAGTCTTAGTCTAATCTATTCCTGATTAGGAGAATAATGTTCGAAAGAGGTAACAACCCCTACTAGAGTGTTGTGATTTAAAAATCATGCCATCTGGACTACCACGGGAATACTATGAGGCTCAGGCTAGGTAGCATCTTAGTCAAAAACACATCCAAACTCACCAGGGCAGTCCTCGAGGTTCAGTTCATCAATAAACTCAACCAACTCAAGGCCGCCAAGAACTGTCTCATAGGCAAGAGCAATCTTTTGACTAGATAGCTCAAAGTCAAGGACGGCCAAATTGTACAGAATTAGCTTTAATTTAATAGGAGCGAATGGCCCGCCTAAAAACGAATCATTGCCTTCCACTTGAAACTTTAGGTCGATGGCATCAGTGTTTATCTCAAGTACAGCTAGATCGATTACGTTTCACCGCAAGTCGGCACTGCAGAAAGCCATCCCTATGCGCTGGGAGTGATGGTAGGGGTTGGAGTGCTGACGGCGATTGCATTGGTGGGACGAGTGAAGCGGCGGAGAGTGGAGCTGGCGCAGGGCAGCTAGCGGGAACTTCATAGCCTGTGAAATCTAATTTCAATATTGCAAATGATCCATTTTGAAAAGATAGTTTAATAGTAAAGTAAGAAATTCAATTAAATTGTCAAAGACATAAAGAGCATCAACGAGGCCAAGCAGAAGCTCAACGAGCAGCACTCTGAGTGCTCCTTGGTCAAATCCGAAATCGATCTGCTGGAATCCACTGCAGTCGTCTACAAGCTCATCGGGCCTATCCTCATTACGCAGTCCGTTGACGAGAGCAAGATGAACGTAAACAAAAGAGTCGACTGGATCAACACATAAATCCAGAGATCCGATGAAAAGTTGAAATCACTCGAAAAGGATTTATAAAACCAGCGCAACAAGCTGCTCCAACTCTAATAAAATTTCAAGAGGGCCATGTAGAAACAGTGATCATTTATATGAGATTTTACTCCCTCCCCCATAGACTCGAGTCCAGGCCCCAAAGGCAGTCCTAGGTAGTTAGATTGCCACAATTGCAGATCCACACTCCCTTTACGTATTAAGACATGCACAAAACAAACCCGAAAAGCGTGCTCTTATATATGCGACACCAACCAAAGCCAAATTCTAATTTTCTGTAGATTCTAAAAAATTCAAATATATTTCGAAGGAGCGTAAGGGAGTTAGAAAAGCCTGCCGAATAAAAGGTCTCGCAGATAAATGGCTTCTCAAGTAACTAATTAGTAAAGAGTATTCAACTGTAATTAAGGGGACTCGCCAAGCAGGTCTAGCACAGCGGGAATGACCTCAAAGCTTTAAAAATAGATTTCTAAGTCTTAAACTGCGATATACTCAAATACACAAAGCATCTTATCATTGAAATTGATTTTTAATTTTCCAAGTCAAGAAAGAAGCTGAAGGAAGCGGACAAATCATAAAGGTTTAAGACCAAAGATATTGAGAGGCAGCTCAAGTAATACAGCTAGTTCTTCCCCCTTTTCTTCAACTGTTCCCTCGCTCTCTAAAGGCGAGTCCATGAGTTGCACACAGTCTTGTCATGATTAATTCACTTTAATATATTGATTAGCTTGCTTTGCGCCTAAAGAGTAATGTTGCGTTTAAGCTCAATCCTTTCCTTCCTGCATAATAGACTAATGATGGAAGAGTCCTAAATGGTTAATTTGTCAAGAGACTACATAAGTGCCTGGTTCTGTCGACCCATAGTTTAGAGATGTGCCACCGACAAATCTATATCTCCCACTATATTCTCATTCACTGTCAGGAGGTTTGAGTTCTCTGAACTCAGATGGATAAGCTCTTAGTGGATGCTAGATATTATTAAGCAATAATCCTTGTAGTTCTTTTATAGTTGGTTCAGAGAGCTGGCTTACTCCGCTATCCTTGTCCTCTAGTTGTTGAGACAGTCCTTGAGGTGAACAGACTTGCAGTGGAGATTGTCCTTGATGGTGATGATTTAGTTGATTTCCCTCTGGACGTTGAGCAGCTCCTGATTGAGATGATTGACGTTGTTCTGGATTTCTATGACGAGGAGGTCGCATTCCTTGATTTTCTGCTACTAAAAGCCAATTGACTATTGGACAGATTTAATTATTTCTTCGGACTCTTCCAGCTTATTATAGATTTGGCATTTCGATTACTCTGTTGATCGCTTGTAGCTTTATAATTCTTTGAACTAATTCTCCTTTTCTCTGAGACAGAAGATCACCTCTTCCTTTTGCTACTCCAGCTAACGTAACACCTCTCGCAGGTGTCGGTGCTAGTTCTTCAGCTCGCTCTCTTCTTTCAGCAGTTCGAGCATATAGTTTTTGGTTGCTATGACATCGTGCTCTCGTTTTAGGCACAAGTCTTTATAGCTAATTTATTAATCAGTCATTTATTAGCCTATAACTGTTAACGATCTTAAGTTCCTTTTTAATAGATCGATCTAAACCCTCAGCTCCTGTGTCACTTTCAACGAGTGGTCGTTTCTCGACCTCTGCTCTGATTAGCAGCTGGCCTTGTCGTCCTTGAGCTTCTGCAGTTTCCTGGTGAGCCTATTATAATTATCATGAAGGGACAGGTATTTGTCATGGTTGGTCCTGATGGCCTCCAGCTCTTGTGAGAGTGAGTCGATGAGCTGGGATTTCTTGAGTTCCTAATTCATTTAATGATTCATTTGAAATTTTACTAACGGAATATATTATTATTCGAAATCAGCAGATCTTTTTATAGCATTACACTCTGCAAAAATAGATGCCCTTTCGAGACCGGTACCTGTATTAGCTACCGCACACCTGGCAACTCGGTCGCTCCTTAACACTGCTCACACTCGGTTCAAACAGACTTTTTATGTTGAAGAGCTGCAAACTTTAGCCTTAGCTATTTCTGATTAGCTTAACTCTTGGCTGATCCTTCGGGAGTTAACGAAATAGAGGGTTTTATTTAAGCCTAAGCTACAGATCCTACTTTTTTAACCGCTGCTTTTGCTTTCGGCCGGCTTCATTCAAGATCTTGTTCAAAGTGTTCGTCTTTTGATCTTACAGCTGCTTTGCAACATATAGCCTCCTCTTTAATTATCTCTGAGCTTTTATGTCTCGGTCGACATCAGTTATAAACACGCTTCTTTTCTTGCGAGGCTTTTTGTCGGGCAATTCAATCAGGTCATTTATTTGCTTCAACTGCCTCTTAGTGAGTTTGCGCTTTTATTACTAGTCGAACTACTAAATCTATTCGACTTCAGGCTACAAAATATCTCCTGACTCTTATTAAGCTGAGATTTCTTAATTTTTGGATATTTCTTATTAATCCTCGCTGGGGTCGGACTAGGCCTTGTCGTTGATGATCTTGATCAGCGTCTCTTTTTTCTCGAAATTGGGCTTGAAAATCTTAATGGTCTAGATGGGGAGCAAAGCACGTCCGAAGAACTGAGGATCGCCATTCTATCTAAACTCAATTAGTATATTTTACATTATATTAATTCCTTACAATGGCATTGTGGAGTAAAAAAAAATATTTAAAGCTCGCCAAAGGATTCCGAGGCAGAATGAAAAATTGTATTTCAATCGCCATTCCCAAAGTTTAAAAATCATTCCAGCACTCCTACATAGGTCGCAAATAAAGGCCTAGAATTGCAAGAGCCAACGCAATCTCATCTATCAATGCATGTCTAAAAGAACAGGATGTACCCTACAATAGGTTCATCAACTCACTTACATTCTCAAACATCATTGTCAACAGAAAAATCTTAGCCGAACTGGCCAAATTTGAGCCCCTGACATTCAAAGCATTAGTGGATGAGGTGAAAATCCAAGGGGAAATGCCTGCGAAGGTAAATTAGTTTGAGTCAATAACTGAGGCCTTCCGCAGAGGGTTGATAATTCAAACGAAATAAAGACTAGAAGAGAACTACAGAGTAAAGTAATAAATCATAAGCTTGGATATCTAAGACATAAGAAAAAATAGTTGATTCACAAAATATCAATATTAAATTTTAACTACTTCTTGCTTTTTATTTGGCATTCTCTTTTGAATTTGCTGATTTCCAACTCTAGTTTATTTTCTTGTAGCGATTTTAACAGCCTCACCAACTACGATTTCGACATCTATCCTTCCTTCGCCAAATTGAACTATGGCAAATATTTTGAAACATTCTATATTTCGATTTAGGCTAGTTCAGAGCTCTCCCTCTCAAGCGAATTATTCTAAAAGGTGTGAATAGAGGTCGACTTGACTGAAATTTTAATTTTGTCAGCCAATTTTACATATTTAAGAGATTTCATCTCTAAGAAATTTAAAGTTTTTTTGTCAGATATTCTGTCTTTCAAGGCTTGGTAGGCAGAAGAACTTCTGTTTGATGTTTGTTCTTAACTAGAGTCTTGGTCTGAGTCTTAGTCAAAGATGAAAGAGAAGTCGAAGGCAGAGGTAGTTGAGAGGGAGGTGTCATAAGAGAAATTGAGTTTATTGGAGTTTTTGCAATGTGAATATAAAATTCGATTCATTAATAAATAATAAGGAGGAATGGAATTTGAGGATTTCGTTAAATGTCAAAACTGTTTGGCCTTGATCGAAAATTAGAAAATAGGCACTCATTAGAGCTACTGCCATAGGAACATCAAACTCTGCAACTTCTGTCACTAATACTTCGACTTGCACTATGTCCATTAGCATACCTCGTCTCATCATCAGCACTCGCTAAAGTAGCGAACCCCATCATAAATGAATAAAGACTAATATAATAATTAAAGAAATGAGTTGTATGTTTAAGTGCTTGAGTCCTTGGCAGAGGAGCTAAAGAAGAAGACGAGAGTATATAGTTAATAAAAGTACTGATGGGGATGTGATCATTTCTGTATAAAATGCTATTTTAATTGAATTTGTTGATATGATAGACTAGGGCACTGCAGTCAGTCTCGTCTAGTTACTCACAGTTTAGAATCCTCAAATAGTTTCATAGGCGCTATCGATAATTCTTCAATATTCTGCTGATGTCAACAATCTTTCAATAATGGGGAAAGCCTAAATTGCAAAGTTAGTGATTTCCAAAATGAAGACTTAGGAGTTAAAAAAGTTGAGTATAACCATCCTCATAAATATGAGCATCGACACGGCCTCACTTTCCCAGATAATGGAACAAGTAGAAGATATTTGCTAATAATTTTTGATGATAGCCAAAAAGCCAGAGCAGAACAAGCTTTAATTCTAGTTAATTTCCCTTCTAATAGTCAATCTATCGAGGGGTGAGGATTTCATCAATGCAGTTATAAAAAAAGAATTACTCATCTTTCTCGAGTCAATTGTTTAAATATATTTGAATCAAGGGAGCGTTAAATAGTATTCTCATTTAGGCAATGTCGTGACTAATCTCAGCTCCTTTTAGCAGGGAAGAAGCATCTTAAGAAACAGAAAATTTTGTGAAAGAGTAAACTTAAAATCATTATTGGCTCTTGCTCCAGCATTAAAATCTCTTAAAAATTGTCTGTTCGACTACTAAATGTAATAATTTATGTTCGATATATTTAAGGCCGAAAATAAATTACCCAACCAGCTAGCTAATCTTGTGATTGAACTAAAGGAGAAACAGGTAGAGGGAATAAAATAGGATAAGGTTCAATAATAAATAAGTTTATCAGTGGATTGTATTCTGTTGATGGTGTAAGGGGGCTTAGGTAAACACAGGGATTGTTACAACCAAGATTTGATGTTTCGAGTGGCTTAGATTATGAAAAATTCATAATATGATCATAAGTAACAGCATTAGATAATAACAACATTTTTGTGAATTATAATAATGATACATGCCATATGGCTTTTCGAAGTAGGTTGTTTACCTGCTGTTCCCAACAATATTTTAATAGGCACGCCCTCTTAATTTGATTTCACAATTGGCAGATATAACACCCTCAGCAACGGCGAGGGCTATCTCCAGTGCACCTCCAAAAACATAAGGAATACTTTCGTTTTTAAGACAACTCAAATTCTCATATATGAAGACTTTAAAAAAAGCACTACCAGCAAATACTACATATATTTCGGCAGATTTGAGTCTGCTGTTAAATATACTGTGGGATATGAAGCAACCTTTGAAAACGGATACTTCACAGTCGATCAGAGCAAAAGGCTGGCTAGCACTTATTAAGCCACGTTCGATACCAGCCTGAACTTTCGAATTCCCCTAATAAATTCAAACATTTACTAGCTGGCTGTCCATGTTTCGAAAGTCGAAGGAGTGAGGTATTTTAATGTCTAGGATGCGTACAATTTTACAAAAGTAATTCTATCTTACTATTCGACAAATAAGGATATATGTGCATTGCCCAAAAATTTCTAGCCCAGACAAAACGGCTATTATTACTATGGATTGCTATATTAAATTCTTTAATACAATGGTAAAAAGGTGTTGTGGCTGGCTGTTTACAATCAAAATACAAAAAAGGCTTCATTCAGCAAGTTAGGGTGGATAGGCGTTCTCTATGGTTCAAGATCTATAACTGATAACGATTGCACCCTTATCGAGTATAGGTATATTAAGGACGCAATTTTCTCCTCAGCAGTGGTTTCTGATGCTAGAATATTCGGAGGGGGCTGGCCCTATGAAGATACCAATAAGCTTATAAATGCAACAGCAGATATATTTTATACTTACTCATCTACATCCTAGTACAATTCGTTACTGCCAAGTAAAAACCTATAGGGGAAGAGTGGGAGCCTATAGGCGTACATCGTGTCGTTCTACCGGTACTTCAACACGGGGGACGAGAGCGGAGACGTGTAGATCAAGGAGAAGAGCAATTACCAAGTATGCATAGCTTTTAATATGTAATCTAAGTCCAAATAATAAGTAATATAATGCTTTTACATAAATACTATACTGGCTAAATATATTGTTTTTTACATACTTTTTTCCCTCTTCCTCCTATGATTTATTAATGTTTTTTAATTTACTACACTTTCTCCACGCCTTGATCGTCCCCAACCACGTACTTGTCGGAGTCCCTCCCGCCATCAACTTCGAAATCGACGCCTACATCGACAACTACTTAAAGGCCTATTCGCTCAATACAACTCGATCCTTCGTTGTAAAGGTCAACAAAGTAAACTTGGTGTAATAGCAAATTGATATTCCAAATTACTATATTTATTACCTGGTGATAAAAGACGGCAAGCCAAATGTAGTGGGATATAGGGCACTTGTTTAAAATTAATATTTTTTCGCCAATCAAAGTAATCCGATCCCGTACGTAACTACTCCCACAAACTCCAGGGGCCTTTAACTAAGAATACCGCTAAATCCTAATGATGTTTTTAAGCTGACAGTTTATGTTTCAAACTAAATTGGAGCCAGGTTTTTCAATAAGTCGAGCAGCTGGTCGTTCGAACGCTTGGTGCCGACATATCTTTCAACGATAGATGAGCCCAACATAATGCCCAACAATTTCAAGATCAATAAAAATTCAAATTATAATTACGGCATATTCTATTAGAAAGTTTATTATAAAGATCTTCCCATGCTCTACATGGGTCTTTATGTCAAGCGCAATGACAACAAGCCCATTAATACTTTTGGGTGGATTGGCGTTATCTTCGGGTCCAGGTCTATCACCGATAACGACTGCATCCTTACTTTCTATAAGCCTGTTGGAGGAAATGCCCTGGGTTTGGGAGTGGCTCAAGATTCAGTTATTTTTGGGGGAGGCTGGCCTTACGCAGACTCTGACGATTTAGTCAAGGGGACTTAGGATGTATTTTATGTCTCGTCAATAACATCATAATATAATATTTTGAGGAAATAAAATACTGAGCGAGGAGTGCAGGTCTACTACATAAGTTTTTTGAGGTATTTGCAGACGAATGACACAGTGGGTGACATAGTGATCGAGGAGAAGACTAACTACAAAGTGTGTATAGCATTCAATATGCTGTCCAAGTCGAAGTAGTAATTGGTGGAGTGCTTTTTCATCGGTACTAATCACTTGGGCTATCTCATCGCACTATTCTACATATTTATCTGGTGATTCATAATTATTAGAGTTGCTATCTAATTTTCCTCATCAGCCTTGATCTGCCCTCCTTCTACTCTGCGCTAATTCCAGGATCGATAATGCATTCGTTCTAGGCCTACTCGCCTTTCCTCTTCTTCAACTATTCCTCCTTGCTCTTGAGGATCAGCTGTCGCTGGGCAATTAGCCTTTTCCGTCTAGCGTCCATCTGTTCGATCTAGATCGTTGTCTAGGATAATACAGGCTTTGATTCTTATAAGGAAAGTTTAATCGCCAATTGGATCATTTCCTATTAGGAGAGGCTGCTGGAACTTTTTGATTAAGTGATTGCATGTTCCAATTCCTTGGCCTATTTCTATTACTCGAGCTGTTTGAGGACTTCCCTGGTCAGGGCCTTGTTGCGATGGACCATGAGCTTGGTGAATGACTAGAAGTCTGTTAATATCATCAGCTGTTAAAATATATTCTTATACTTTTTATCTTTGAGTCCCATCTTAAAGCATTCTTAGCATTTCTATCTGCTTATCCCTAATGATTCGATTATTTCATGGTCGAACAGTCCTGATACCAGCCCCGTGAACTCCTTGAAGATAGTTGTGTATTCGAGCTTGTTCTCTTCCTAGGGATCGAAGTATAAGCACTTCTGATCAATAAACTAGTTGATGGTGAGCTTTAACTACTTGGAGATGAGGAACTGGACAATGGACTAATAGGCCCAGTCATCGTTAACTTCCTGCTTGACTGTTTTCTCCTTTTTGGAATCGAAGAGCCATGAGAACATTCTTAATATGCTTAATTATTTAAAAAAAACTTTCTCTTTAAGATGGCATCACACCACAATCCTCGCTCTCAAAAGGGGGCCTGACACCATCATCATAGGCGATGGCCAAGTCACTCAAGGCACAATTAGAGTCAAAACTGACGGAGTTAAAATACGCAAGCTTGGTAATATCTATTGTGGCTTCGCTGGAAGCTTAGCAGATTGTTTTAGCCTTCTCTAAGGTTATACATTTACTAGTTCTTTAAGTTTCCATTGAAAAATACCCAGGACAAACATTGAGAGCCTGCATTAACACGGCCAAGCAGTGGAGAACTGGAAAATACCTAAAACACTTGTAAGCTGCGCTAATCGTGATCGACAAGGACCTAATAGTATAAGTAGACGGCACAGGGAACGTGCTATAGATAAAGGATGTGATCGGAATAGGAAGCGGAGGGTTGATGGCTGAATGCGCTGCGAGAGCCTTGCTATCAAATACAAATCTGAGCGGAGAATAGATAGCCCTAAAATCGATGAACATTGCGGCGTAAAAATGCGTCCACACCAGCTCCATATTCAAAATGTAAAAGATTCAAAATTGATGGATTATTCATTGCAGATACTTCGAGAGATACTTGAAATTCTCTGTCAACTGTCCTCCCACTGTGATCACAGAGTTAGCCAGGTAGTCGGGCAGGTTCATATCCTTCGATTATTT
This sequence comes from Craspedacusta sowerbii, assembly GCA_003687565.2. Lineage (NCBI taxonomy): Eukaryota > Metazoa > Cnidaria > Hydrozoa > Limnomedusae > Olindiidae > Craspedacusta > Craspedacusta sowerbii. The sequence goes on from QQSS02133296.1 coordinate 100,564, forward strand.
GGCCTCTGCATCACTCTACATTATTAGGGGGATGTATGATTTTAGTATCTCACTAAAGTGCATAGAGGCATCGTAGGCTAATTAGCAGGGGAGGAAATCTACAGCCAGGTAAATAAAACGGTTTGGCTTGACTTGCATAGGGACTTCCTATTATTCGAAAGGATCGAACATGAAGAAAGGATTGTCTGGAGTTGTAAATTTCTTTAGTGGCTCTAAGCTTCCGTTAATATCGCAGGTGATGTCACAGATTCCCAAGAGCTTTAATTTGTTGTTGAGTGCAAGTTCTTTCAATCCCTTATTGGTGATGTATTTGGGATATTTAGGCTCCCAATAGATGCAGTGAAATAAGCAGGAAGTGTATGGCAAGACCAACTCCTAAAAACGATTTTGATAATTCTCTGGGTGTTTTCTGAAATCTTACCGATTGAATTTTCCATCTTTATCCACCATTATATCCTTAGTCTCCACAAAACACAGGTAAATGCACTTAGGATCCTTTTAGAGTAGAGGCAGTTCATCAATCTTTACAATCTTCGGCTGAAGTAATAAGAGGATTTAGATAACTCCTGAAGCAGTTCTCCCTGAGCCTGTCACTACAAACACCAAGGGCAAAAATTCTTTGGAGAGCCCTTTTTCTTTGATTTTAATTCCAGATTTGGTGATCTTTTATTTTGCTTCAGAAATCGATTAATAAGTGTAGGAATAGGTGATTTTCAAGAATTAAGTGCTAAAGCCCTTTTTCAATAAGATCCAGCCCAATCCTTGCAAGAAGTCAATTGCTCCTGCAATTCCTGCAAATTTTCCAAAAGCAAGCAATCTTTCTCCTTTTTCATTCTTAATGCATTAATAATCAAAGAGTCTTATCTTCTTCTAGATAAAGGACTTGAGGATTGATAGATTGTGAATTTGTCCTTTGATTACGTGACTAAAAGTCATATACGATTTGCCTTATTGATGATATTATTCAGGTATTTATTTTATGCCCAGAATCAGTTGACATTAAGTCAGATCCTAACTTACAATAGCTCCGCTCTATTTGAATTATTGGTCACAAAATATTCTGACATTTGAAGGCTGGACATAGATTTTGATCTGAGGGTAGAACTGGGTCAGCTCCTTGACGTGGGCTGGACTGAGAGGACATCTCCTCTCCCAGAAATCTTTATTTTATCTCCTGATACCTATCTTGTAGTATCTTTACATTTATAATAATAAAGTATCAATTAATGTACATCATTATATCCCCTTCTGTTACAAGTAATTAGGTTGGCTTGCAAGGAATTTCAGTTATTCCGATTTCAAAGGTATTTCCAATCTAGCTATTGCCTTCATCATCGCCTTAATCTAATCTACCGATAACCTCTTGAATCGCTTTTCGAGCTATTCGAAGGCGGCGAGGCTGAGCGCTTAATTCTGATGGTGCTAGATTAAGAGAATGAGATTCTGATTGGTTTGGTTCTAGATTTTATTTATGATCCTATTCTAAAGCACTGAAAATAGCTAGATGAATTATTTTCTGTTCTAGAAAGATTGCACCCTTGCTCTGAATTGCAAATATTAATCATAATAAATACCTTATATTAGTTTGGCCTGCTCCATTATGTTCTAGAGAATTTCCTTTTAGTCCTCGTATTCAAAGCTACCCAGGCTTAACACAATACGCTCCACTTATTCCAACTTTTAGAAATTTAAGTTACGTCTCAGGAGGGACTGTCCCAGGTATTCGTAAAAAGTTGGAGTCATTTCAAGTCCTTTCTCTAATTGCGCACCATAAACTTCCAACATAAATCCAAGAGATTTTCCGTCTTTTCCTATCAGATTCTTAATATTTTTATGATAGAAATTGTTCCCAATTAGAAATTTAGATGCTTAGCTATACAACTCAATCGATCCCCTGCCACAGCTGGAAAAGGATCTTATAATTGAGAGAATGAGTTGCGGATCAAACTGAAAGTCTAAATTCTTGATAATGTAGGATTAGATTTTGGGAAACAATTAGCTCTGTGAGCGGTGTGCTTAGGCGAGGGACCTGACTATTCTTTAGTAGTATTGAATGTTGACTTACCAGACAGTGATTCCTATATTTCTCTAGACCTTTTAGAACAGCTAATCACTGATTTGGTGATTCTATTTCCTAAGATGAGCAAGTATCTAAAGGGCCTTAACGGACTATTAAAAATTAACATACCACTGGTCGTTTTCGACGTCCTGGACGAACCTTTAGAGAAGCTTACTTTTAATTTTGGTCTTCATTAGGACGTGGACCACCGAAGCTATTTTCTCATGTCTTCCTGATCGCTACAGCCAATAGTTAGTTATATTTTTTATAGTTTAGACTTGGAATCCACTTAATTTCGAATATTCGTTCGTCTTTGAAGTTATTTATATTAGGATCTAAAGTTTCTCACTATAGGCCGTAGTTTATTGTAGTTTGGAGAAAAGCTCCTTGACTGAGTTCATCCTGTACTGTGTTATTGTCTTCTTCAATAATTTAAATATCATCAAATTATCATCCCTCTCAATTAACCAAGCTTTATATTTTTCCTTTACTTTTCAATTTGCTTTGATATTTAACGAAGATCACCTTTACTATCTAGTTCTGGCCTTGACCCCTTTTACTTAACTTGAGCAAAATCTATTGAACTTATTCAATATACTTAGAGGCAGGCTTGTTTATCTAAGTGACAAGTGTTTAGAAAATTACCCCCTGCTCCTTTTCGGAGAGTGAAATCTAAAGGACCAATTTCTCCAATACTTTTAAAAGGAATTCGGTAAGCTCTTAGTTCAAATTATTGTAAAGTTCAAGAATCCTAAAAAAAAGTATTATCACTTTTTTTTCTGTAATTAAATTTTATTAAATTGCTATTAAAATCTGCTCAGCCATAAGTGTCTTCAGACAGTTATCGGACACCTAGTTGATATTATCGACTTTAAGTTCCTCAACAGAGTTGTCGTTTTAGAATTTGCTGCTGAGGAACAAATTTATAAAGACCAGTCTGGAGTTATAGGTGAGTTCAAGCTTTTACTAAAAGGAGAACGGCTAGCACACAATTTCGATGAGGACTAATACCTTCAAAATATCATTTTCCTTATAATTAAAAATTTGAATTGAATTAAGGAAAGTTTTTCTGTACTAGTTGAAACTGCAAAACGCCATTATTGAAAGGCAATCAGCCAAAAACTAATCAAAAACCGGAGTACTTATGAACTTTTTGAAGAAAATCTTGTAGTCGTCGTCGGTGAGCTTAATGAGAATGAAGATTAACTTGTAGCAAGTCATGATGAGATTCCTGATCAAGTACTTTTAGTTGGTTTTGGACTCGTCACTGCTGAAGTAGTTTTCGGACTTGTATTTAAAAGAAAACTACCTTAATATAGTATAAATATTCTAAATATCTAATTTTAGCAGTTGGATTATCTTCTTCGACTACTTAGCTATTTTGTAGATAACAGTCAACGAGTGGTAGAAGTTATGGAGTTGTACTGTCAACATGCTCTCATTCTTGTTGGGCCTGTCGGTCAACTTACTCGGTCCGCTCAGCCCGACTAAGAGCTTCTTGATTGGCGTTTAATTAATCTATATTTTGATGGATTGGCCGTCCCAGAAGCCAGTAATTTCATACCCTTTCTATCTTGAAAGTATTTAAAAAGTTTTGAACTTTTTTGTTTATTTGAGAAGCTATAGGCCTTTGATCGTAGATTTGCACAGAACAAAAGGATACAGACCATAATAAGCAAGCACCTTCCCAAAAAGGGCCGAGAGAAACGGGATGAAATTTAGTTTGAACAAGAATTAGTTTAGATGATGTTACTAAATCATGATCTAGATGAGGAGGAGCATGTGGAACTTAAATTGCTCCGACTCTGGCTTTTGGGAACGGAAGAGAGAGACTAGAGGCTTAATAATTAGATTAATCTATGATTCGTCGCCCTAGATGATTGCCAATATTATAGAAATCAGAGATGCGAAGGTTTTGTTTCGAATGATCTTCTTTGATTTGAAACTTGTGAAATGGTGGAATTGTGCGCAGTAAAAACAGCCCTGCTCCGACCTCAGGTAATAGTTGCTGAAATTTATCTAAATCAGTTACTGTAAGTATCTTGAGTTTATCTAATTCTTTTTCTTAATCTTGTATTTATAGAGGTAGTTATTGAGATTGGACTTGATGGTCTTTAGGACGTTTTAAAAAGGCAGGACTGGAGTTTCAGAATTATTGATAATAAACTTAGTATTAAGCTATTTCCATACAGCCTCAAAGTATTACTTCTGGTTTATAAGATGACTTATCGGCAAGAGCCTTTCGACCTTTTTGAAGTTTTAGAGTCTTTTGCAAGAAATTTACAGTACTTTCATCTTTTATAATTTATTAAATTAAATTTTCATTGCAAGATTAACAAGAACTGGCAATTCAACTGAAAATTTGGAAAGCGAGATGAAGAAAAGTTGTCTCAAAAGTAATAAGTCCGTCTTAATGGAGGACTTTTAGAGGAGGTTTGAGATATAATTCATTCCTCTGGCGAAAAGGTATTGCCTCTCATACAATGAGAAGATGAACCTTACAATTAGTTTGAGGTTCTTTATGAAATACAGATAGTACTTATTCAAGTCCATGAAATAAATAAATGCTTAGAGGAGGAATTAAGCAATCTCAAATTTCTGTTCTTGGTTATTGAAAATCGCAGCGATTTTGTGCTATTATGGCAGCAGCTTGTAGAAAATCAGGTTGAGAGTCGGATATATTAGAAATTGCAGCATGAAATCTTGCTACAAATCTATATTTTTCAATATGCTAATTGACAACTTTAAAATATCGACAATAATGAATAGGTTGGATTATCTTTTGAGGACTTAGACGATGGTGGGTGGCACTTTTTCGATGATCAAGGTCTGCTTGAAAATGTCGATGTTCAGTAAAAGAGTGATAAGTCTTGAAGAATTTTTAAAAATGTCTATTAGTATATTGAAGATAAGGATAGTTTAGAATTAGGAGGATTAGTACTACTGCTGCCATTCCAAGCCCAGCTACTTCTGATAAGATTAAGTATTTTCTTAGGACTCATTTATCTAGTCGTTATTCGATTACTCATCTTACTCGGACGAGTCTTCATCTTCCTCGTGCTATTATTAGTCTTCCTAGCCCCACTAGTTCTTGGGCTTCTATTTTCTCTTCAAGGCCTTGACCACTTAGGCCTTTTCAAGATCTTTTTATTCTTCATAAGTCTTCTTGTATCTGATGTACTAATAATGTATTTTTTATAATCCAAAGTTCCTAATTAACTAATTCATCATCTTAATCGATAGTCTAAAGAACTGAAGGATAGTCCTTACTAAAAAATTGACATGCAATTCCAGCCCACCACTTTTTTGTTTTTCAAACATTTTATTCAAGCATTTCAATAACATATTGCATTAAAGGCATTTCACAGTATTTAAGTAACCTATCTCTGTTATTAATTATTTACTATATTTTTTTAAAACTTTCAGCAGGAACCCAGTCTAATTAAAGAAGGTGTAGGTGCGCTAGTTTTAATGGGTAGTGAGAACCCAGAGAAATTAGAATATTTTGAGGGAAGGAATATGCTAGTTTTAAAGTGCGAATAAAATTTATTTTCGAACAGATTGCTGCTAAAGGATGGTGAACCTGAGTTCCTTGAGGTCACTAATTATCTTCTAAAATGAGTTCGTGGTGAACATTAATTATTAATAAAGTATGAACAAATTGAAAATAACAGTCCCTAATACATAAATTTCATATTTATTATCGCAGAACTTGCCCAAAAAGGAACCCAAATAGCGCACTCTCTGGGATAAACCTCCAGTCTTAACTCCCATTCTTTTCAGAAGATTAAACTTGCCCATTCCTCTCTAAGTCTAATAAAATTATCGTATGAAGCGGAACCGGTAAATTATACCCAGGACCATGCTTAACTTCATATCTTAGTCCTATAAGAGATGCTAAAATTAAAAATAAACAAAAGCCACTTAGATATTTTTAAAGCGAAAAATAAATTAGGCCCGAACTTGTGCCACATTGGAGACAGTCGATTGGACCAAGTAGTAATTTTTAGTTTTGAATAGATAGCCCTTAAAAGCCACTAAGTAGTCAAAATTTAGATAAAGATCCAGGTCTAAATAAAGATAAGTTACCAAATAGAAACTCAAAACCAACAAGGAGAGATAGAGATAGACTAATTAGAATTCCAAAAGCAAGGCCAGATAAAACATCAAATTCCTTACTTAAAGTGACTTTTTGACAAAAAGCATTAAGCCCGTCCCAAAATAAAAGGAGAAGAAGAAAAAGCCTCAGCTCAAATCCCATTCAATCCTCAGTTCTGATTAAGACGTAAGGCCAAAGATATCATAAAAAAAATAAAATCACTAAAAAAATACCAACCAGCAGTTCATCGGCACCAATACCAGTCTCTAAAAGCAATATTTGAGAATCACGCATTAGCCGGACCCAACTACTGTTAGACCTTTGTTTATCCTTAAGAAATCTTTGCAGTGGGTGATTTAAAAATACAACAATTAGAGAAATTATAACTGGGCTGGTGATCAATTAAGAAGCATACGGCAAGACATGACTATCCAGCATATAGCCAACGTGTTTACAGTCTAGGTTTACTAAATCAATGCTAAAATTTCATTGATTCATAAGGACTATGCTCAGTTTCATCAATGCCAAGCTGTTTTAGATGATCTATATCAGAGTGGCTTTGTTAGATAAAAATCTTAAAGAACCATGTTTATTTCTTTACAGATATACTCACTGGCACTGACCGATCAGCACTATTCTCTCTGCAGATATCTCAACCAGATAAGTCCCTCAGATCTTAGTTCTCGCTAGATCAGGAATGCACTTCAGTTCAAAAGCTACCTCCAGGAGGGTAACATTCACCGCGTTTTCAAATAGTACCGAGAGGCGGGCTAATTGATTAAGAATATTATCGAGTAGCAGATTGAGCGAATCCAAGGATGGGCGCTAAACATTTTTGCCAAAACGTATTAGATTAACAAGATACGGTCAAAAGATTAGCATGAGTAAGCTCAACTAGATAATGGGAGGAAACTACTAATAGATAATGCTGATGATATAGTAGTTCGGAGGAGTAGTGGTGAACGAATAGGTGATGCTAAAGGAGAGCCAAGAAAAGTTTGCTAATTGCGACGCATTGAAAAGGACTAAAATTGTATAGTTAGGTTAATGATTATGCATTTCACGATAACTCTATATCAGGTATATAGAACTAAGGCTAGTATTATAAGTACAGTTATTACGTCTTTTTGAATTTCACTTCACTCCACAGGCCCTTTAAGATCTGTTCGTTGTTAGACCGGCACATCGACTCTACCCTCCCCATACTCTTTATCAGAATCTACTGTTAGAATTATGATAAATTTTACTTGCTCAGTCGATAATGAAATAGAATTCTCGATTAGATCCTGTAATTCTTTAGTTGTGACTTAAAGAACATCAAAGTCTATAGAAATTTGGGACTATAAAATTAGATAAAGAATACCTTGATCTTCTACTTATATCCATTGAATTAGACCTTTATCTGGTTACCTCGTAACGGGAAATTTCCATTTTAATATACCCATAATTGTGTTCTGTCTGAAAACGAAGTCCACCATGGGATCAGCACAGTGTCATTGCTCAAAATTAGCACTTAATCAAAGTTATTATTGATGGTAAAACTGGTAAAAAATTTAGAGGCCCTTCTCAGTTTTTTTTATTTCGGAATAATATTGCAATCTTTGAGCTTAATTTATATGCCTTTTTTCTTGAGAATCATCATGGCTGAAATTGATTACTAGCCTATTGAAATATTGAAGTTAAAGGTTTATCCCTTCTTTCTTGGAAAGCAAACAGTCTTTTTTTCGCTCTGTTTGAATTTCGTCATAAATCCTTAAATTATTGAGGGGTCAATCTAGCTCATCTACATCTTGCGATACAATTTAATTTCGTTCAATTATTCTTAAAAAGTAAACTAGTGATAGAATTACAACTTAGGAAAACTGATTGATGGCTACTCTAAATGCAGACGGAGGGTCAAGAATGAATTTAAACTTCTATTAGCCCTTGGAAGTGATTTGACACAAGAAATTGGTTTTCTACTCTTCATACTTGAGGGTTATGTCATAAATATTTTAACGAAATTGAACGGGCTTTATGTTGATTGTCTAGGGCAATTTCGTCTATTACAATAGTTTTTATAGAGGCTTGAATTTGCATATTGAATATCTCTTAGAAAAATGCCTCTTCTTCTTCACTTGAATCGTTTTTAGAGTCAGATTAATGTTCAGGTTCAGTAAAGGATTTTATGAGTTCAATAGCAACTATTTCTAATATTATCCGATCTCATTCTAAATTTTAAATTTGCCTTCCATTAACCTTTCCAGTCCAATCTTATACCTGCTAATCAGTCCTTCCATCCTGCTATTTTATATCCAAAATATGAAAAATCCCTTTTACTTCCTTATCTCCTTGTTTGCCTAAGAATCATTAATGCTGGATTATGAAGATAGTACATCTTAATCATCCTATGGCTCTATGTAGTTATACTTCTTAAAATACAAATACTTTTGAGAGGAAGAGGCCTTCAGCCTCTTTCGAATGATTATCTTTTTAAGCCAGCTTTTTACTTTGAGGGTTGCTAATGCCCTTTTGGCAAATTATTTTTACTACTAATGGGCTCCAGATTTTTTGATTTCCAGAGAGCCAAACTTGATGGAGACTAAGCTGAAGATGTTAGACTTCATCAAGTCAATGTACTAAGCGAATTGATCGTTCAATACGATCTTCTTGAAAATTGAGTACTTAGGGTACAGGATCTCATAAAAGAAATAACCCTCCATATCTTTTCTCTTTATGAGAGTGATGAGTCTGTTTTTGTTTATCCTCGTCTTGAAAGTCTGCAGCTAAGACTTGATGAGTTTGAACTTGCGGTAGACTATATACTGCCTGATGCACTCGATGACCTTGTTGATTTTCCAGGTGAGATTCTAGAATTCAGTGACAGTCATGATCTGATTCCTGTCTTAGCATACCCTATAAATCTAGAGGAATCTTTAGATGTTAATTTCTTAATTGAGTTACTTGATGCTGTGGAAATTTGATTTGGGTTTATTACTTAGGTAATTAATTTTTGTAACTTCAAATTAGAATAGGGAATCCTTGCCTTCTTTCTTTATGATGAAGAAGCCTTAACCAGCTCTGCTACTCTTTATGAGCTTGGTTTAGATAATCTTGTAGTTTTTGCACTTCTTCTTCTTGATGAGAGTGTAGATAAATTTGAATGTTATTCTTATGATGTAAAAGTTACTAGCTATAACTGATTTGAGAGTCTTAAACTGCCAGTCCTCTGAAACGATGTAGTAGTAAAGGGGGTTTTTTAATCCCCTCAATTACTAGTAGGTCTGGAGGTCAATTGTAAGCTTTACTTATTTGAATTCTCTGGGCTTCAAAGGAAATATTATCATCTGAAACTATGACTAAACTTTAACTATCATTATGAAGATATCTATGTTTCTGAAATTGGTTTTCTTGTTGTAAACGACCTTCCTTTTTCTTAATTTTAATTTTCGATAGATGAACGAAACCATCAGAAGCAATCTGAAAAACCCTCCGACATTCTTGTATATGCTTAATTTAATCTAATAGTTAATTATGTCGATGGAGGATTTGAGGTAAAATCTGAGGGTTTACAAACTCTACTTATTGTACAAGCCGAGAGACTTCCTTTTCTCCCTGATTAAGCATAACTTATACTCCTTCATTTTCAATTAGATTTATCGCTACAGATTCCTTAGGGCCTATTATTTGGCCATAATTTACTTGTTCTGCTTTTACTAAATTTAATTAACTTATTATATGATCTCTTTTTCTTTTTATTCTATTCTCCTAATCTCCTCCTAGAGCTCGCTGTTCACCATCTTAATTATTCTGTTCCTCTGCTTCAGGTTTTAGTAGTTTATCTCACTTTTGTTTTAGATCAGGCATTTTTGGGCTATATCACTTTTTTATATAAAATTACTAATAAACATATTTGACATCTAGTTCTTTTTCTTTTTTAGACCTAGTTTATTCACCAGAAGTTATTGAAAGTCATTCAAACCCCTTTTCTCTTCGACGAATTCCTCTCTTACTGCTATTGATTTATCGTCCTAGCACATTCTTATCATGAATTAGTTTCTCTATTTTTTAGATTAAGAAAGCCCTGATATTTTGAGTTAATGTAAAACGTTTTTGTATTTTTAAGAAAGCCTTTTTAATCCTTGCTTCTAATGGACATAACTTATGTTGCTAATTATTAACTATAATCTTTAAATTAGAGAGTTTTCGGATCTGGTATAAAGCAAATTCAAAAGCTATTGCAAGGCCTTTTTGAGGTAGCGGAGTGCCCTATCATTACTTGTAAAGAAAGTACTAGCCCATGTTGGAGAGGACAACCCCAATGTTTTGTAAATAAACGGATCGCCTTTTGGCCTTTTTGGAGAGGTTGAGAGATTTATGAAAAAGTTATAGTGATCTTCTGAAATTCTTTTATTATGCCTTCAGAATTCCATATGAGTTATAAATTTTATCCATATTCCCTCTCACTTACGCAAACTCATTGCTCAGTCCTTCAAAAACTGTCAGCACACTGCTGCATAACACTCGCTTCTTCTAATACTTGAGCTAATCCAAATTATTAGTGATGCTGGTAATGCACTATTCGACAAAGGCCTTAAAACTTCTTTTTCCAAGGTTTTTATTAGCCAAAACAATGTCTTACTTGAGATGATAAAGAGAATCAAAACTGCCGTTAGTAAATAGCTATAGCAAGTTGGTTTTAAGGCTCCTTCTGAAGTCCTACATCTAAACTTTGAACATGATTATTTTTCAGTAATATATTTTAAGCAGAATGGTCAAATAGCAGAACTCATTTGAGATAGAATTAATCGATATCACTCAGGTCTAATACCTCCTCTATTCGCACATGCTCTCTCTCAATTATGGGCAGATCTAACAGCTCATTCAATATTTCTATCTCACCAATGTTTTCACTTCGATTTCGTCCTCCAGCCATTAGGGATAGATTAGATAGATGATAAGAATCATAATTCCTTAGCTGAAGATCACGTATCCGATGGGAGGGTACTTCAATCAGGCGATTGATAAAAATTTTTTACTGATACCCCTCAAGATTCCCTAAGATAAAATGATAAGTTTCCAGATCCTAATATAGAAGTCGGCTATAAAGGAGGCTGTAAAGAAGAATAGAATTCATCTAACTCTGATAAAGAAAGCTCTCTTCATGAACATCGATGGCGAGTACGGCTACAAATGGAAAGTCAGGAATGACTTAGATTATTTATTTAAATAAGGCTAGCTATCCTAGCACCTTTTCATCGTCTTAACAGGATCCGTATTTCTTTATTCTCAAAAACTTAAAATAATTGAGATCACGGCTTCTGGCATCGTAGGAGATCTGGAGTAATACGGATAACCGAGAAAATACAGTGCCCGAGCAAAGAAAGGATCGAGCATAATAATAATCAACAAAAATTCAATAACAAACTTTAATTTAAAGACAATCCCAAGGCAGTAAAAGATAAAACTGTTTAAAAAAATAACGTAGAAATTTAAATCCAATAATAATAAACCATTTATTTTTAATTTAAACGATCGATACGATCAATAGATTTAATAGGCCAACTTTTGTGACGCTTATGTCAAACCGCTTGGCCAAAAGTGCAAGCATCAGCTTTAAAATCTTTTGGAGTCACCTTTGTTCCCAGTATTGAATTTTAAGTCCAAATCAAAAAAAATAGAAAGGCCAAAGATAATAAACAAGGAAATGCCTATTCTGATCAGCAGGATCAGTTCTTGCAAAAGCCTACATAAAATCGAATAAAGCGATAGGTAATATGCTAATCAATTAATAAGAAGATCGCAGAATCCTAAATGCAAATTAACGAAAGGGTCCCGAGTTAAAGCAACTTCAGTGGTCTATTTAATGAAGAGAAGTTAAAGCCAGAATTTAATGCTAAAATGAATAATCAGATTATGTAATCCATGCAGACCAACTTTTTATCGGTGCTCTTAGTCAGCTTTTGGAGGAGCTACGGGTCCTTCTCCAGTACTGCCAGCTATCGGACTGAATAAATAGATTGATTAGTTATAACAAGAAGCAGGTTCGCTAAACTTTTAAGCTCAGCAGCCTACTAGAGGTGATCCCACAAAACCAGATAATGGATAAGCCGTTTTATTTAAACTTGTGATGAAACTACCTGTTATTTATCTTTATTGTTATTGATTGTTTTTCAGCCAGGCAATAAGAAATTACTCTTATGCAGGGCTTCCTTATTTAATGTTCCTGTTCAGGATATTCCGCTATTTCTTCTTCTTCATCCCAGTCGTAGTTGAGTGGGTATACTCGGAGTAAGCTTTGGAGCTTTGGGAAGCAGTGCTAAAATTTTATTAATTGGAAAGTTAGATCCTATTCTAATTAGAAAGTTTGGCTAGGTTAGATTTGATAGTCTGCACAGTCTTAAGCCTCTATAACTTAGTTTTGAACTACTAGGTCAATGATTTTAATTTGTTTCTGGCCGTTGAAAAGTTATATTTCAATCCCTAGTAGAGCTAGTCCTTAACCTTTTAGATCAGCTAGTTCTATTAGTGGGCAGCCATGCTGTAAATCTAATATGATTTTTCATACTATTCGGCTCTCAGAGAATATCTTAAGGCCATGGGATAATTATTCAGTTCTCGGTACAGATGTAAAAGCTGTTTAGGTTATGAAATTACTCCTTATTTCTATTTTAGTAATTAAGCGATTCGTTCTTTGTTATATCTCAATAGTTTGGCGTAGTAGATTGTCTTTTCAATATTGTTGCCCTTCAAGGCCAAATCGAGAGCCTCTTAAAACAGCTTCGCAGATTAAAGCGTGAGCATAGCTTAATTAAGTTAGCCTTTAGATTGAAGCAAGTCGGAAAGTTTTCGTTTCAATTAGACTTTTAGCTGCCCTTTAAAAGTCTTAATGCCAAAGTTCCATAAATTGTTTTTCTAACAAATTTAAATGCACAATTTTCTTTAATCCTAATTTCCTTAGCTAAGCACCTAAGCAGCCTTTTACCATTTCATCAGATTCTTGCAGATGGTGTATTTCATTTGTACAGGTGGGAGTGTGGAAAGAAAATTCAGATAGTTGTTGTACTCCTCAGGATCGAGAGTGGTGTACTAAGCAGCTGTTTTAGCCAAGGCCAAGTCGAATGTGAGGAGAGCTTCCTAATAGACAGTTTTGGCATTTGCTAGCCAGGTTAAAAATTCTAAATACTAATTTATATTTTTAAGACCTTTTTAGCTTATTATTAAAAAGAGAGCCTCCTTAATCTTGTTCATCTTGTTAAACCCTGTCAGAATGCTCAGCATATACTTTTACTTCATCGGTACTAAAGTCTCGATTATAACCTGGCATATATCCCTTATTTATTTCTCTTAGAGATGCTGCAGCTTTAGGTAGGAGAGCTCATGGCTATATTTGGGTTTCAGGTCATTTATGAGTAAATTGATAAACTCGACGCTTTAGAGACCCAGCAAGATCTACTTACAATTTTCCTTGAAATATTTTGGATTGAAGTCATAGAAAACGTTTAAGTCTAGTTTATTTTTCCTTAGAATTGAAAAGCATTATCGAAACTTCTTGCTATTAAAACTAGAGTAGGCAAGCTCCAGACTCAAAATCTTATGATTAATAGTTTAAAGATTCCCTCTGGGTAGAGACATGATGATTTTAGCGTTGGTGCAGGCTACGAGTTTTGCTCCTCTTTCAACATTGCGAACATGGTAATTCTGTTCGGTGCACTCTGGAAGCGCAGTTAAATCAACGAATTCTTAAATTTAATAAAGAAATAACTGCTAGAACATATGACTTGAATTATTGATGAAGATTAAATAGTTATTATACTTGAGCATTGAAGTGCATCCGCTAGTTTTTAGCTTATTATCTACATACAAGCTACTTCCTATTCTTACAACTTCCTTATTCTTTATGAAAAGCACTTCGTCCACTTATCTTTAGAGCTATCCTCTTTTTATCTCGTTTTATGTCAATTACCATCCACAGCCCCTTATTCTCCCACACTCTCGAAAGAGCGGAGTAGATATATTTTACATCAAGATCTTTTAATCTGAAGAAATTGCAGTCTTGAGTTTGAATTACAGCCAAGAATTATCATCGATTATATGTCCATGGTAAGTCCTCTATCTAAATTATTTAATCTTTCTTTTCTAGAAGTTTGCAGGGTCTAAGCTATAATGACCTTACTAGGTCTTCACCAATATCCTTTAGCCAACTTTGTCCACCCACTCAATTTGCGAGCCCATCGTGACGCAGACGTTGCTCATCGGAGGAGGGATGATAAATCTGGATAGGTCTGTAATGAGCAAGCTCTCTCCGTCAATCATGAGGAGATGATCATCTCTCACAGTGGGGCTGCACCCAAATTAGAAGTGTTAAATGTTTTATTCAGTCAAGACTAGCAAATGATGATACTTATCTTTAAAAAATAGTATGTTTTTTATTAAGGATTTACATTTAACGAATAATTTTAGATACCAGCAGTAGTTATCTCTCATGTACACTTGAACGCCCTATTTATCCCCTATTTTCAATCCCACTGCCAGCAATTAGGAGTCTCCACTCCATACTATTTCTTTGATCTAAAACTACTTATCCTTTAATATTTTGATTTAGAACTCGCCGTGCTTAAGACAATTTTCTTCCCAAAATATGATTTTATTGTTCTAGTGGCCGGCGACCAGACCTCCTGAGGGTTGATAGCTTAGTAGGCTGCCTAAGGTTGATGATAAATCTAATCCTAAGTTAACAATAAATCCTTGCTTATCGCTTTTAGACTAACTATTAATATTTTAATAAAATTAATTTTTTGTTAAGACTTTTCGCTTGCACCCCACTGGATAATTTAACCCCAGTCTTTTGCCGTCACCCCTCCAACTGAGCGATATAGCCGAACTTTAATGCTTATCAAGCAATTATTAATCTAATTTGCTTTCGTGAAGGACTTGATATTAGGCATCTAGAATAATGAGTCTAGACTTGGTCGCCATTGCTAATTTTTATTGAGTGGGACTCCAAGAGGCAACTAATAATTATTATTAGAATAATCCGCATGACTACACTTGCAAAGTATCCTGATTTATTTCCAAAATTTCGTTTTTAGTAACTACGGATATCACATCTTTTTAGATGAGGCAATTGATTGAGAGCAGATCGCTCCATGGGTAATCTAATTGCTAATTGTTGATCTGGCTGCCGTCTAAACTCATACTTGTGAGCCAGTTCTTGCTCAGCATTACAACGTTCCTTTTGATAGGATGAATAGTCCCCATAAAACATATTTCTTTCAATTGATGAATCGAGTGCGACTTCAAATTGATATTTCTCATTATAATAATCACAAAACATTTTAAAGCTGCTTTATACTGGTGAAAGGCTTGCCTTGTAGTAATTTAGACAGGGCAGCCTCGAATTACTCTTCTGTAATTAAAAAGTTGCCTTGTCCATTTACCTAATTGAACAATGCTTGTTTGCTTGTAATCCGTTTTTCGTTTGATAGCAATTTTGGTAATAACCTTTTTAGCTCCTTTTCGAATAACTTGTGCAGTTTCTTTGTGAAGCTATTCAAATCAATGAATGTTTTTATAACCTAGCCGTAGATTTAGTAACTTTTAATATAATCCCACAGAGTTATAATGAACGACATACCGACATTATTAGGATCGATAATCAGCATGATTTTTTCGAGCAAGGCTTAGTCCTTGATGTATTAGTTGAAATGCGTTTTTACGGTCTTGGATTAAATAAAGCCGAATCTCACGTTTTATTTGATTTTAGAGTTGATAATCGACTTTATATCCTGGTGACAGCTCATGAGTTCCTAGATAGTCTAGTTGATTTATTAGAGTAATTTAGCGGAATAGGTCATTTTGATTTAAGAATAGCTAATTTGCAAGGGCTCAGGAAATATGTTGAAAGAGCTCTCTTCAGATAATTCACTCAACACGTTTAAATCCAAAAACTAATTCTTTAAACTGCTTGTCTCAGATTTATATTATTCCAGGCCAATTTATTATTTCTCAGTCAAAATCTCCGCGTCTTTAAATGTCTTTTTTTCAATTGGTTTTAGGTTAGTCTCAATACTCAAAGTGGACTTTTTGATCAGAGCCACTTAAGGTTTGTGCAGGTACTAATATTTAATTTTGCTTTAGTGTTGGTCTTGATCGTTTAGAAAGGTTTGAATCTGATTGGGAAGACCAAAAGCAATGATTATTTATAATGTGCCTCGCATAAGGTTGTTTAAGGATTTTAATTCTACGAAATCGTTACAAATCATGATCGGATCCTTATTTAATTAAAAGCTTTAATATTAATTATTGATGAGATCAATCTTTTGCATGCCAATTTTGACGATTCCTTCGAGTTCTTATTTCAAGGCTGACTTCTTCCATACCTCGATTATCAGAGGAATCCGGCTGGCCTTACTTGGCTCATGAGAAATGGGGAAGATCGATTTATGGTTAAAATTGATCGCTCTTCCGAACTTGGATTGAGTAGTTATATATTGATTGGTTTAAATTATTTTATATTTACAAAAATATTAGCTTTACTGAATGCAATTCAACTGTTTTATATGCACCACACACTGCACTAAAAATATTGACTTTTCAACCTTTAATTTTTCAGTTGTGTCCTTCTTTTTCTTAAGGATTGACTTGACTTACAATCTGATTTCGCCCATTTCCCTGGGCTAAAACTATTTTTTCAATTGGGATTGAGTGACTATTTTGGAGTGTTTGTTGATCTTTTAATCAGTGAGTAGGATTTAGAGGGGAATTCTATTATATATTTTAAAGCAGTAAATCCCTTAACAGCTATCTAATAGCTTTTGCAAACTAATATTGGCTCTTCCCAATTCGACTTGGTTTACATATATTTTGATCTTTACATCATTCTAAACCAGCCTCTGCGAACTGTCGATATCTAAATCTATTTTTTTATCGATTATGAAGTAGTCGCCTGATGGACTGCCGATCCTATCTTCCAGGGAAACATTCAGATTCTGAACTTCAACCTTAAAACTCATTTTCTATAAGCATTTTTTAGTATCTTATTGAAAAAAACGCAAATCAAGCACTTTCAGTGTGAGTTTGACATCTTGCTTGGCTTTGGATTAAGTGGAAAGCCTTTTGAATTAGTACCTTTAACTAATGGCCATAATGGTTGAAGTGAGTCTGTTAGTTTTTGTTTAAAATTAGTTGTAGCAGGTCTTATTTTAGGGCTTAACAATTTCCTAATATCTTTTGAAGATTTACTATGATTTAGGCTCATTTTATGGCTAATTTTTCCCAACAAAATCCTAAATATATTTCTTGCAATCATACTGAGGCTGAGGTTATAAGAAAGGCTCTTCTGCGGCTGGGACCACTTGGAGATTTTACTAAGTCCTGAAACATTTGTTGATACCGATCATTTTAGTCCAATTACGCCTCCTCTACTAGACAATCTAGTCGCAGAGATGGTAAAACTATTAGTGCAGAGCGTGATCAAATTGCGTATAAATATTGATTTAAATTGACCCAATATTCGAGATAAGCACTTCCTAATTTATTTCTGTTAAAGGCTAAATACCCAAAACTATCTCTTTCGATAGCCATTTCTAGAACATGACCACTCCTGTGCCAATTTATCTCTAATCCTCGAAGAAGATCAACTCCAGTCTCCTGCATTCCTAGAGGTATTTGTGGAAGTGCCAGAGCGAGCATCGAATGGAGAAAGCGATTTGCGTCTAATAGGTAGCGGTGGAGTTGGTGGCCTGCAAAATATTAAAGATTCGTTATCCTAAAAATTTAAATTTGCAGTAGATCTTGTCGGGTGAAAATTTAGCAGATTTTATATATATTTTCCCTAAAACTACTTTTAAAATACCCAGCTCATAATCACATAGCACTTAGAGACCAGGAGGCAGAATCAATTTTTTCTTCAGAACCTCGTAATTAGCCTGCTCGTATTCTATCATTTAATTAATACAATCAGTTCAGTCGTTGACTTGCAAGTCTTTGAAGCGCTCCTTTAAGACTCTCAAACTCCTTCTGCCGACGACGCCTATATTGTTTTTTTCAACGTTAAGCTATCTTAATTCGTGATGCGCCTGTTATTAAATTAATAGACATATCTATACAATATGGGAATCTTAAAGCTTGTTCTAGCTTAAATTAAGTGTCTCTATGCATGGTTAAAGAACGAGATATTTCATTATTTCTACCATGTGCTCTCCCAGATTCATACCACCAAAATCGTAATTCCCACTGTTTTATAAAGACGACGCATTTTCAAAAATTAGCTCCATTAGCTGTTCCTAATAATGCGAGTTTTCAAGTTATTATATGGCTTTGTTGGGCTAGCGTTTGAGCTTGCAGTGCTCAGCCTCTCCTTTTATAATAGCCTTGGCGATTCGTAGTGGCTGGTGGTCGTCACAAATTTTATTTCTAATAAACCTAGGCTTGAAGGACGAATCAATTTACTTAATCTTTAGCCGAGCAAATTGACTTTTCTACTGTGATTAGTTGACCTCTGTAAATGTAAGTTTCTAAAATAAAATGCTCTTTTTCTTTTCTAAAAAAAATTAGATCTCGTATTAATTTTTGAGCTAGAATTTCGTCCCAAAGAAGACCATGGAATATCTCCCTTTCTGCAAATCAGTCCGTCCTGAGCAGTTCTTAATCGAATTCTAGCCGACTCTGATGTGGCATCTGAGCTTATCTAGATTCATCGTCGAGATCTTCAATTATTTTTACTTAAGCTAGAAAATATAAAACCCGTATTGGTGAGGAATGTAATTTAGGTTGATCATATTGATAACCAGGGAGGTTTCTTACTTCAAGGCGAAGACTATCTGGAGGGCCTTATTGATAGGCTCTGTGGATGTGGCCGAAATGAGGCCGAAGGGATAAAAGCTGATATAGTGGGAGAGTGAACAAATTTAGTAAGGGAAGTCACTTAGGATTATTAATTTATTGAACTTCTAATGCATCTCGTCGTAGTTGTAGATTCTAAAACCTAGTTAGTAGGGCGATTGCAACTTCATTACAGTTTGGCCTATTTCTTTGACCATGAATATCTAGTTAAGGTTGGGGCCGTTCTAGGTGTTCACCAAGCCTATCGGGCATCCCAGCTACCATATCAACTTAAGCTTTTACAACACCTAGCTGCATAGCTTCTTGCTTTTATTGAAACTGATGATGTCCGGAATTCTGCCTGTAAGATGAAAGATCGTTTATGAAAAAGAGACTTGCTAGAGTGTTTGGAGACCGCCCAAAAATACAGCATAAGCTTTAATCATAATAGGGAGCCAAATTTAGTTGCTTTCAGAATAGCAAAGGGCTGATCTTGATATATTATTAAATTTGATGACAGGAATAGAGCTGTCAGTTATTACCGATCTCAACTACGAGTTGCTTAAGTAGAACCTAAAGGCATGGTAGTTCTATTACAAGCTCTAACAAATCACCTATTTAAATAAATATTTGCAACTCCTTACCAAGTAAATGGCATTTACTGTCCAAGTATCGTATATTTGAGATCGAATGGCGATTCCGGTTCCCATTAATCCAATTTAAGTACAATCTTAGCATAGCCTTTATGATGCCATCCATTAGGCATTTTAAATTTTCAATAGGGACGATTAGGCTTCTTGGATCTACTGCAGTGAAATTGCTTGAATCCTCTATTTTATCAGCTTTATGTCATGACTTGATATGATAGTCTTTAATGCCTTCTTCTTTACTGGTTGTACCATTAAAGTTTAAGAGATTAGGCGATCTTTGATTTTGTACTTTTAATGGACCCCCTTTACAAGTTCCTTAATTTCTGAAACAGTATTGACGATGTCACGGGCGCCTCTGTCCTTTTTGAGCTCTTCAAGTAAAACTTCATTCTGCAGTTATTTATCAATTTATTTTTGCACACTCATTAGTTTTGTGTTAAATGAGCGCCCAACCTGAGGCCTGGTTTTGTGTACGGAAAGTTCCTTAAATTAGGAGGCAGTATTGACGATGTCATGGACGCTTTTGTCCTTTATGAGCTCTTAAAATAAATTTTGTTTGTTCTACAGTTATTTATCAACTATTTTATGCGTACTTACTAGTTGTGCTGATAATAAGTGTCCCTCCTTAGGCCTGGTTTTGTCGGTGGATTATTTATTCATTTTAAATATATAAAATTATGGAGAGAGATTTAAAGCATAATCCCTTAGTTCACTCACGAAAGCGCTGCAGACTTATCACCCAACGATTCATATCCAACTCCCTGGTTCAATCTTCATAGGAAAACTAAAGATTATTTAATCCCTAATTTGCACTCATTACTACTCACTGCAAGAGCAAGGTCTATTTTTGTTAGGGATAGAACAAATAGAACAAATTTGATATAGCGATAAACATCCTTGAGAAATTGATGGTGAGAAGAGGATGGAAGGCGATAATGCTGCGGATGCACTAACAATAAATTGAGATGGCGAAAATCTATAAATTTTTGCAAAAATTCGACATCTTCACCTAATATCGATTTTACCGTTACAAAAAATATTTTTTTTAGAGGCTTTGCTATTTAAATTAAACTAATTATTAAGAAAATAACAAATTAACCACTTTTATTGCCATTCTCAGAAGGAAGCTCAACCTTAAATATGCCCATGTCTTCCCCAAATTACGCTCTGGCTTCACTATTATTGATGCAATTACCTTCACTCTCAACAAATTCATCCAAGCCAATTGGAAAACGGCATTCCAATCACTTAAAAATGCTAAATTTAAAAAAGACAAACTCTTTTAGCCGTGCAAATTGCTTCATATGGTATCGAAATAGATTGAAATTTAGTCGTTATTCTTGGCTTTTCAGAAGCTCAGGAGATATTAGCAGATTAGACACACCAACCTTTTTATTTAAAAGAAGCGCTGCATCGGGTTGTACCGAATTAGCTCCTTTGCTAAATCGCTGATAGCAGTCGCCTTCAAGAGGATGAAGGCGAAAACGAGCTAGAGAGCCAAAGTCCTTCAGCTGGGACTAAAAAATTTCAAAACGATTATAAACTTCAAAATTAAAGAGTATTTATTAAAAATTCTTTTATCGAAGGCCTATACGAGCCACCCTATCATGCCCATCATCACTTCTTCGCTCATCCCCACTGCCATTTCTGTCCTGCCCACTAACATGACTCCCTTCTAAAGACCCAGCTTGCTGCTAAGCTGTATCTAGAAGGAGTCTAAAAAGACCAATCTGGTAGTGCCTGTGGCAGAAGCATATTTGTAGAGATAGAGGTACCGACTGGTTTAGTCGCAGCTACTATAAAGCTATCTAAGGACAAGTTGTAACACATCAAGAAATCGTTAGATTAAAGTGGGCATAAGACGGTCATTTAAGTGAACATTATTTATGTTTTCCTCGCTGGCGATCCTGTCCAAAAAAGGTTAAATCGTTTTCTCCATTAACTTTCAGCAGGATTCATCGGAAGCAATGCTATTTGCCTCACAACTTAGGATCTTCCTGCTCTAATAATTCCGCAAAAATAAAAAAGTCAATCTTTCATACCGCATCTACGGGGACAAGCACTGCGCTATAACAGTCAACAAGTAATACATCTTCTTCATTACTACGTGGGAACCAAATATCTTTTTGGCATACTAGACTCTAAGGCACATCCCGTAATTTTTAAAAAGGAGATGCAAGCAGTAGGCTCTTGCCAAACGAAAGTTGTAAGTACAATTCTTAAAGACTGATTTATACATGTTTGGAACATTGTCTGCTCTCGAGGTAACTAAAGTTCCAGGACTACTAATTTAACGCAAAAAGCACCCTATCGCAGGTGATATCGAAGCGAGCAGCCCATAATAATGAGGCTGTTAATCGGTTCATTACCATAAACTCTTAAGTCTAAAAAAATGTCTTAGTCTCCATCCAAGCCAAGTATTCAAACTACTACCAAACCCAATTATTGAAGAACGTCATGATTGCAGAATTTAACAAAAACCTAAAGCTGAAGCTCGAGGCAGTGCTGAGAGAGTAGGCGAAGGAGAGCTTAAAGGAGGAGCGAAAGAGATTGCTAATCGAGCTGTTCGGGTTTGATGTCCTAAAATCCCAGAAGCGGTAGAAGAAGTTCCTGTTCAAGAAAGAGAATTAATTAAAATTCAAATAACATTAGGCTAAGCCCAAAGGCAAAAAATTCAAATTCAACAAGATAGAGATGCCAAATCTGCTTATGGAGGAAGTTTGTGCCATTAGATTAGCTAAAACCAAGCTCTAGTCCATCCTCCTCAGGGGACAGATCTTCATAGAAGGCGAAATAAACTCTCCTGTCAGGATTTCATTGCTAGGTGACATCTGGTCCAAAAAGGAAGTTTTACAAAAGAGACTAATGATAAAATAGGCCAAAGTCAAATCTCACACCTTAATTTAGATTGATAGTACCACATTACGAAAGACTCCAGTTATTTAATATGCTCTAAATTAGAAGTGCTTCGACAAGCGCAAGCTGATCCCGATGGCCTTTCGATTCTAAACAAAATAAGCCAATAGCAAGAAGGGTGAACTGGAGTTCAGTCTGGCGTTCCATGTCTTGCCTAATAAAAAATAATTGGAGTTTATTTAAATTTAAGTAAAACTCAATGAAACAGTCATTTTCGCAGATCTCAAAACCATACCTCTAGCCTCGGCTTTCCAGAACAAGACAGCCATATGGAAGGCCAGAAGATTAGTGGCAGGCGCAAGCGGACGACTCACGCTCCAACTAATGGACTGCAATTTACTAGCTGAGTAATTAGTGAGGTAGGTGCACGTGAAGATGATAGAATAAAAGCAGGGGATAGCCTAGGAGATGAGCGCATAGATTTGGGAAGGGTAGAAGCGATAGATGTGCCAAAAGCGTATTTGCTATGATATATCGGCGTATTGAAATATAATGAATCAAGTGTGCTACGGAGATCTCATTACTTTATCTCATCAAAGGAATAAAGATGTTTTTCAACTTTCAAATCACAACAAGTTTTCGCCCGAGGTCTACGCCAAAAAATATTAATTCGGAGACTATATTCTTCCTAATTTCTTTGAAATCACTCCCCTCGGCCCCAGTGACGCACAGTAGGAGAGCAAAAAGATTTAGCATCTCATTAGAAAGAACAAACACTCCAATAAATCATTGGTCCTCATCGCTATTAACTAAAGACTCCAAGAAAAGGTTTAGCAATAAAAAAAAAGATATTAGCAGCTTTGCTTGATTAAGAAAGGGATGCCCGTACATTTTGGGGATGTAGTTATTTTACGTCATTTCTTAACTAATAACTACTTGCAGTCCACAGGGAGCTCAACTGGATAAAGCGAAGAGGCTCTGCTGACGTAGCATAATAACATTTTCTGTGGGACGATGATTTTGCCTCCTTTCAAGTTCAAGAAGATCGGGGACAAAATAAGAGTGAAGGACTAGATTCATTTATTTTTCACAAAGTCTAAAAAATATCTAAATTTAAATCCAGACTCATTCGTGAAATCTTTAGAGTATCCCCTCCCTCCCTCGGTCTACCACCCGATCGCTTGCTCTCCGATCAAGTCGCTCTTTAGATGTTCACTCATGAATTCCCCTCTCGACTGGCAAATTCAGATTCAAAGCTAAAAGACTTATTACTAAGAATAATTTCTAAAAACACTCGAACTGTTCAGATTAAAATTTGTGTAATAATAGTCTTATGTCACCGTAGATTACAAATATGATCAGCTCGCTGAGCCTCTTTACCTTAGGCTATACAAAGGTTCCACCCACCAATAAGAGTATGATGTAGCCTCTCTCTTTATGTTGGAAAGGGTTGATGCGAGCAAGCCAGCTCAATCGCCAATTCACCTGTATTCAGACGAGGAGAATATGCTAAAGACGTAGGGCTATCGGATAAGACACTTCCTTACAGGGAAGGTAGTGGGCATAAACAAAAAATCGAATGGACTCTGTCTAGGCTAATAATCAGTGTTCAAGTTTAAGAAGACAATAAAAGATAATGATTTATTGCTAGAGAATAACTAAATTTTTGTGTTGACCATATAAAACAGATTCCACATCGATACCAGACAGCTTAAATTCTAAATGTCTTTTGACAGGCTGGCCAAAGACCAATTTAGGCCAGCCACTGACAAATAGCAGGGTGTATAAAGGTTCAAATTATAACTAGTCTAAAGTCAATAGCTCAAGAACTCCTTACAGTGCCTAAAAATAATGCCTGGCTAATCAAAATGGTACAATCATCTTCGTGATATTTATATATCTTGTGATTAATTAAAAAGATAACTTGCCGCTCACACTACCCTTTAAACCGTCCTCTCCACTCCTGCCTTCTCTGCCTGCTCATCTGCTCTCGACTTCCTGATGGCCTGGCTTTAGACTGCTTAATTCGCTATCCCGCAGCAGCTAAAGCAGAAGATCTGCAGAGACGTGAAACTGATCGAAGGGTGCATCGACTTGCTGAAAGGAGTGGACGGAGTGTTGCCTTTGTAACGGATGGATGAAGGGAAATTCAATGTAGTGTAATTCATAAAAAAGATATTTAGATCATTGCTTCATATCATAAAGTAATATAGGCCTAATTAAATATTTGCCTCTCAATGGCTCTAGCTCTTTGTCTAGTACACTCGCAGATAAAAGCACGCTCACATCGATATCGGCGCCACCACTCTCCTCATCGAGTTGATCGATAATAACGCTTATATCCTCAAACAAAAAATCAACCAGCAAATGATCCAGCGCCTTGTCTAAATTGTCTCCTAATCTATCGCCTCTTAGAATCTCCTTCTGCTCTCTTCTGTCATGGTGTGCTAGGGTAGCCTGATAACCTCAAACCAAATAAAAATATTTCTTGAGATGCAAAAGAAATCAAGCTCGTTTTTCTTCAAAATGAATATTGACAAGGGCAGACTTAAAGTCTAGTTCGGAGGCAACTATCAAATATAGATTTGCGAATTGAGAGTTGATGCTGCCCGCTATGATTACTTTCTCAAATCTTTGTAAATTGTGTAGCTGTTATGCAGAAATAAAAATTTTTTGGCCATCGAATACTTCTAGTCTTTCTATCCCAAAGAACTATGCCTCTAAATCATGAGCGAAAAATAGTATCCAGACCTGAGGAAAAATATCTATATGCTCTACTTATCTCTCTGGCTAGACAGACCTCCCAATCGAATTATCAAAATACCCTCTCACATTAGGATCAGCAAGCTGATCAACTCAGACAGCAGAGATTTGACCAACGAGTAACTACTCATTGCTATAATAAAGCGTACTCTAAATTAGGAAATTTCAGAAAAATAATTTTAGATCCCGCTTTTCAAAGTTATATTGCAACTTCTACGATTCGGACACATAGAGGACCGATAGGAGCTCATAAGCCTGAGCTAGTACTTCTGGAGGATTCTCGAAAACAAGACGTTTTTTTCGGACAAGCTTATTATTGTCCTATAAATCCTCCTCGTTATCAACAATATCTAAATCTAAAATACATCCTACAATTACGTCAAAATCCTCAACTCCAACCAATAGTACATCAGCCTCTCCGCTTAGCGATTGATTGTCGTTAACTAGCAACTTCCCATCATTTTGAACTCACAAATGCAGCTCAAATAGGATACTCTTGTCAACTTACTGAAGATTTAGCACTGCTAGCTGAACGACCGTGCCTTTGAGTTGGCACAGATATTGCTTATGAGGTAACAGACAATAAAGAACCTGAATGATAGTTCGCTTTTAATATAAGAAAACAATAACTTCAGACACTACAAACGATTCAGCAGGGTGATAAACTAGCTGAGCGACTTAAGCGACTAAAGCTAATCTTGGCTGTTCAACAAGTAGTCTTAAGACAAATTTAAATCATACATTGAAAAGCTTAAACAACTTTAGAGCTTGATATAGGATAGATCAATTATGAAAAAGCTCAAGGAGAAGATCGCCATCGAGTTCAGGCTGATTGACGTGCTCCTCAATGTGCTCCTCTAGTACAAAGATGTCGTCAAAAGTCAAAGCCACCTCAACTTGAGGTACAGTTAGATTCTAAAGCAGACGGTGGTGGTGTTCTGGAAGATTGTGAGCGGAGAGTGCCTGGATAAGGAGCAGCTGAAGCGGATGCTGGTATCGACGAGCGTCCTGAGCAAAGACTTTCCGGAGTGCGACGGATATCTAGTCTTAAAATAAGGACTTCCGAAATCTATATCGATCCTCAAAGATATAAAGCTTATTAAAACTCTTGCAGAAAATATCTGCTTCGTAATTGACTGTCTCATCGCTCAAGATACTTAGTAGTCCCGACTCAAAGCTGCCCTCTTCCTCAAATCCTTGCGCCATATCTATGACTTCGAAAATTAGTAGCTCAAGATGAACCAGGAGCTCGTGCTCGAGGAGTTGATAAGGCACAAGAAAATCTTCAATGAGTTGAAAAACTGGACGACGGTTCAAGAGTTCGGATATAAGCTTGAGAGCATGATAAACGCAGACTAAAGAAGCAACTAGATAAGCCCAAATATCTACTTTTTGAAGGTGCTCTTCTCTTTACTGACCTAGATCTGCAGTGGTTTCAACTTTACTGTCTAGTCGAAACTGTAGGCCTACTTTCCTCCTAAGTTCCTGCTGTTCATTATGAAGAGCTGCAAGAAAAGCCTGCTGATGCGCAAACAGCTCTCTCATTTCTTCTTTTAGGTCTATTTTAGAAGCGAAACCAAAAGCGGCTATTCCGATGAAAACCGAAAATAGGTTACCTTGATACTTAAGTAGATACTGAGTGACCTCTAGTTTATTAAGAGGAGTAACTTGTAAGACTCTATTGCCATCAACTATAAGCACAGGCCCAAAAAGTATTATTTCAATCACGTCGCCATCAAGTACTTCACTCATATCATCCTTTAAATCTTCAAGGATATTCCCAAGGATCAGTACTCCTCCTTTGCCTTGGATTATAAAAAGTCCATCAATTCTTGTCTGTCCCTTTGCAAAACCATCATCAATTTGTAGAATATTGGTTTTTTAAGCGCTGCAGCGCGAGGAAGTCTCTAGAATTTTATAAACAGAAGTTAGAGAGGATTCTGTGTGGCCTAGCTGAACCAGTTATAAAAGGAGGATTTAGATGATGTACAAACACAAAAATAAATTTATAAATAATTCAAAGACGGGGAATGCACCCAAGAGACAGAGGAGGAAATTCAGTAAAAACAGCTCTTTAGGTAGGGGGCTACCAAATTTATGAATTTGTTCAGGTCTTCTCAAAGCCATACATTTTACTCTCATAAGAGTTTGTGCGCTTTGGTGAAGAGCACTCTGGTCTCGCCCTCAGTCTAATTAAACAAAAAAAGGATATCCTTCTTAAGAAAATTCATCTAGTCCAATGTCTGTAACGAGTAAGAAGCCCATTAGTGGGAATAGTAGAAGTTTTAATTCAATAAGCCCATCATTAAAAAATTACAGAATGAGCTTCTGGCAGCTGGCGCTGTTCATCTAATTGTTTCCCTTACAATACTTAACGATTCTTAGGAAATTTTCGTTGAGCTAGTAAAGCTAGGAATTGCTATGCTCTTCGGCGGCAACTGCGAGGTGCAAAGCTAATTCCTCAAGTAAATGAAAATGGACTAGAATGCGTTTCTTACAAAATTTAAATTGAAGATCGACAACCATCTTGAATCATTGCGTCAGTCCTCCAAGGCCTAAAATAAATTCAAGGGGAGAATCCTACATTCTATTTTTTAACTCAGCTTGATCATTAGATTCCTGCAACTCTTGTGTGAGGGCCACAATCTAGAGATGCAGAAATACTTGAGTCATCAGTAGACGAGCCATCCCGTAAACTTAGTGTGCCAGTTGGCCGAGAGCTTCATATAATTCCATCTGATAATGAGCGAGTAAAGCCTGCGTTACGGATTAAGGCTGGCGGCTTTCCTGTGCGAGAGCATCGAAGGGCCCTGCAAGTAGAACCAAAATTACTTGATCGAGTATAAGGTTGTAATTTCCATTAAAAATTACATATTGAACTACCTCCCTCTTAATAACCAAAATTAAACATACAGCCAGATGCTCAAACACTTCCTTTATAAAAGTATCCATATTCTCAACGCACTTCTCGAGGACAACTCTGATAACCCCGAGGTCCTCCTCTAGCTCAATGCCTGTCTCGTGCCCCAGGAACTCACTAAGTGTCTCAGACTTTGCATGGACAACGTCAAGCGTTAGCGAGGCCTAAACTCATAGCATATCTTGAACTCGGATGATCTTCTAAATGGAGCCTAATAAAATAAACTAGACGAATCAGCAAGGGCACTTTTCAATCTTTATTTCTTCATCAACCATTTCCTAGAAATAAATAGTGAACTAGCACAAGCTCTAGCGGCTGACGAAATGAAGTAGTGCTTGTCCCTACTGCAAAAGCATTCCGCCTCCCTTTAAATCATTTTCAATTAAAAGATAGTACGAGTCTAGTTCATTATCTAGCCGCAAATGTAGTATCTTACTCCTTAGAAAATCTAGCAGATCATTTATGAGATTCCACGGGATAATCAAATTTTGAAGCTGTAGAGCCTACTCTATATTACTGATTAAATTTTGGGCTCGGTCGACAAACGAGGGCCTGTGCCGTAGTCAGCCATCAACTTGATTCGCTGGCTAATTTCAGTGTGCATAATCCTGATAAACATCATCCTCATATCCCAAATCCACAACCGATTCACAGTGCTCCAGGAGGTCAGCTTCTACTCATTCAACAAAATATTTAACTTTGAGCTGCAGACTGATCTAATTCAACTTTACATAGAATATGTACTTTTGGGATTGATAATCTTCATACTTCTGGATTGGCTATTTCAGGACGCTCGTAACTATCTGATGAAGCAGTGGCGCATCTACATCAGCACTCGCAAGGGCAACAAAATTCGGCTTTAGAAGTTGGTGGATTAGTAGCCCTTCCTTTCTCCCTAACAAGTGCTCTAAATTCTGCAGACGTTTGGCCCCTACTCTTAAGTGTATCAGAAGGTGAACCGATCGAATGAGGTCGGGTATCACTCTGCCTTCCATATTGCTATGAACATCAAATTTGTAATAACGAGCTACTAGATTATGTATTTCGGGTTCTTCATCTTCATGCTCTCACTCCTCGGGATATTCTTTCATGACCTGGCCTACGTTATACTCTTCCTCTAAGTGCTCTCCCGCAGCAAGACTTTCCGTCAGCTCCTCTAATCCGTCTCTAGGAACTTCAGGCAAATTCTCGCCACTATCTTCATTTGCTGTCTTCTTAACTTTGTATTTGGCTCTGTCGCTTTCTTCCATCTTAATAGCACCATGATTTTCTAGACTTACGGGCGCAGCTCTCCTATTTCGACTGTAAAATAAAACTACTGCAGTGACCTTTGGCACTGTTTCATCCTGTTTAACAACCAGGGCGTTCTTAAGGGCGGAGGAATTGGAGACGTTTCCTTGACTATCGATCAATACTTGGGGTACATAGTCCAGACAATTTATAATTTGCTCTACTTCGTTCTGCTTAAATTGATACTGCTTAACATGGTGCTTGGTATTATCGTAGACACCTTCGCTGAGATCCGTGAGGAGGATTGGTTCATAACGAATGATAACAATTCGAATTGCTTCATCTGCGGACTATCTCGCTCGCTATTTGACCGACAGAGCAATGGCCTGTAATTTCACGTGAAGAACTAGCACAACGTTCTGCATTACCTGGCCTACATCTACTACTTGCGGAAGAAGGGGTAGACCGAGCACAACGGGATCTAGACCTACGTCAGCAGAATGATAGAGAATGAGGATTCTGGGTGGTTGCCTAGTTTTAGATCCTCGAAAATTACTGAGGACAAGTGATTGATTGGCTTTTTATATCACTTTAGTCGGATGTTTCAAGCGCACTCATGGTGTAGTTGGTTATCACGTTCGCTTCACACGCGAGAGGTCCCCGGTTCGAACCCGGGTGGGTGCATTTTTTGTCATCTAATTTCAATCAAGACTTTTCATTTTTTATTGGACGCTTTCGGGCTGCCACCACTCTCTTGCATATCTGGCGTCGTTGGTCTTGAGCATCAATCTTATTCCCTCAGGATATTTTTAGAAGTTGTTGATATAGAGACTAGAATTGTACAGCTTCTATCGCTAGCACGCGTAGTGGTAGCCGATGTATGCGCAGAATGCTGTGAATATCTTCCCTATGTAAAACGAGGATGGCCTCGTAAACACTTTGCTTGTGCAATATCCGATCTTGTTATACTCCTACTAATATTCCTGTTAATGGGAAAAACACTCTTTCAAAGTTTAATTGCTGCTTAGAAATGGCTGTTACAAAAGACGACTGCTTATTCGCTTTTTCCACAAATGTCTCAAAATTTTTTAGGGCCAATTGCCGCCTACTTTCGTTTTCCTTGTCGTAAGGCAGTCCTGCCCCATCTGTGTTGAGGTAGTTCAATTTCCCTATTAAATTCATTATATATAATCAAGCTTCAAGCGATTACTAATAAAAGTTCATGTACTGAGCTACAATGCTTCCGACTCTCCATTTCAGCTGTCTTCGAGCCTACCTTATTTTGTAATTATTTAACAAAAGTAAACTCACTGCCAGCAATATTAAAACCAACCCACAAGTCCATATGGTAAAGCCGATGACTCGCCAATACTTATCGTAGTCTTCTAATGAGTCCATTAGAAAATCTCTGCAGACAGGAGGCGGGTCAAGCAAACTATTGCAAACTTGTTCAAAAATATCTGGACCCTAGACATAGCCTTTATGGGATATATTGTTGATAATAGCAGCTGGAAACTTGGAGATGTGAAAATCTGTTCTTTGCTTTATCCAATTTTAGAAGGGTTAGATTGTAGTTTGAGCTGTAAAGCCCTGCGCTTTACTGATAATGACTGGACCGTCCTTGGCTTCAGCTTAGATCAGCTTGTTCGCACACATATTAAATTCATTCCCGAATTTACACTTCTGTTACACCAATTTAGAAATTCTTTAGAATTATTAGGGATTTTCATTAAATAAAATCCACTATATCAAGACATTCAACACCAGTTCTTAAACGCTGGCAACTCCGCCTGGCAAGCAGTATTTCCCCAGGCAGTCATTCGGACCGCACAACAAGCACTCGCCCTTCGACAAGATTCTCCATACAAGTCTGAATTCAAGGTAGGGCCTTATGAGTTTGTAGAAGGGTATGAACTATAGAATAGCATAATAGCTCTACCTGTTGGAAGCGTCTAAAAAGATTGTAAGTGATGCTTTTTATGAAACCAAGGTTTCTAATTTTATTTTACAGGTGACTTGCTAGTGCTCTTGTTTTAAGTCTAGGCCATCTTCTTTTTAGATTTCAGCTACTATCATATCGATTTTTTATTTGAATGGTTTATCGCTGGATTATCGAGCAGACTCATTGTTTTTAAAGAAGAGAGCACCCTTGTATCCTAAAGATTGAGACTTTTTCAGGATCTATGGCAAAGAAAAAGTGTCATTTAGCTCAACAAGAACGAAGTAAATTTAATTTTAAGGAAGAGGACTGGCTGTCAGAATGGACTAATAATGATGAATTTTAAAGATGATAGTTTTGGCATAGGGCAGGTGGCCTAGGTCGGCGAGAGTGTAGGGCAAGGTGCGGGCCTGAGAGGGCGGTGCCAAAACTTGCAAAATGGAACGAAGGGGAATTATAAACAATAATAACATAATTAATATGGATAAATAGAATCGAGAAAGGATTACTAAGGAAATCGAGGAGGCTGTTCATTAGAGGGACTTGGTCAAAGACTAGCTCGAATAACTCAAGACTTACAACATGATTGAGGGCGACTACAAGATCATGATCACCATTCTTTAGGCCTCATAACTCATCTCCAAGAATGATGACTATATCTTGTTCAAGGCATAAAAAACTGCTTGCGACGCCTTCGTTGAAATAGAAACTATGGGCGTTGTCAAACGGACGCAGGTGCGGAAGTAAACGAACAATCCGATTTTCGATTCAAAATTTAATCTCTTTTTCAAAGGACTAAGAGTCAATGACTTATAAAGCGCCTCCATCCACGTTAGAGTTATTGATAGGAAATCTTTGCTTATTCGAGATGCCATCATCGGTCAGAACTCCTTCGATTGGACATCTGTTTACTTCTCCAGGAATCATTAATTCTACCGCTCATGGGTCGCACTGACTGACCCTATGGACTAGAACGAGGGTATCACTGGTTACGTCCTCATGACCATAGCCATCCTTGGTCCTAACGACAAACAAACTATCCACGATTCTAGCTACATAAAGAACCCCCTCACAACCATGTAAGCTATTGTTATTGATAAAAAGACCATATTATCACCCTTCGTTTTAGAAGTAAATATCTTTCAAGCTTAGGAACTAACTCCCTTTAATCTGATCGATTTCACACTCCAATCTTACGTAGTGGTGAAGTTCTGCGGGAGCAAGCAGGCCACCAGAGTGAAGAAGTCCAAGAACCCAGTCTGGAATTAGAAAGTGACTATCTCCACTCAAATTCCTAATAAAAGCAAGTATGTATTCTTGTAAATGTGGAATTACAACAAGATCAGTCGGGATCAGTTGATCGGCGTAGTCACGATAGACTTCGCTGATCTTTACAAAACTAACCTGCCTCCTCAGTTCAAGTATATTTATGGGCCTCCAATGAAAGGAAAAGATGACATCAAACCTTACGCGACTGACATGATCCTCTACGGGTAGAAACTAGGCTCACATTACCACGGCCGGCTGTTGGTCTCAGCAAGTTGCTACTCTGACAACAACCCTAAAACGAAATCCTAGCTGATGAAATTTTAATTTCCTTTTGTCCCTGCACCGGTTATATCTCAGAAGAATTACGTGATCCAGGTGGATGTATTTGAAGGCTTCTAGGTGCCATCAGGATTTGAAGTGTACCAAATTCACTTGATGATAGGGACCTACCTCATGAAAACCAAGAAAATACCGGCTTCTTTCGGAAACTGCAAATGGTTTGAAACTCTTCCCTAAAAGAGAGTGGTGCTGCCAGTTTAGTCGGAACAGTTACCTGCTATTTTTATATATCTGGCAAAGGGTTAGAACTAGTAGGACCGCATTTCATTTAAAAAAATAAACGCCAGCGAAATCCTAATAAGGCCGGATAGCAAGGTAAAGTAGCGGAAGTAGAACATCTACATGTTAAACTAAGACAAGACGTTGAACTTAGTAAAGTTCAGCTAGTCGGGAGGGTTCGTCAGATTGAGGATGGGCATTTTCGATATTGCCCCTCCAAAGCTCTAGCTTTTAAAATTCGATCAAATCAAGGCCGGCAAATATTAGCTGCGTGTACACGTCCTTATCGGCAGAGGACTCTAGTCCAAAAATTAGTCAGGCACAAGCGATGCCTTCTTGGATTTGAGGTGCAGCGGGTAAAGGGCCCGCACTCAGCATAAGGAAAACACCTTGAACCCAAACTGGTTCTAGACAGTGATAATGAACGTAGAGCTGGAGGACAAATAATCCTCATTTGAGAAGGTGATAATGGCCTTCTTATTCGACTACTAGTAAAATGGTTAGAACAACTTTATGGGCAAAACCTGGATCCCGATCCGCTGGCAAAAGAAGAACCTCAAAAAATTCAGAAACGGCGCTAGGGAAACTAAAATTTTGTTTGAGAAGGCCCGGTGGTATAACATCCTTGATGATTAAAATTAGAAGAAAGGCAAAGTTATGCTGTCGTTCACACTGGTCCCCAAGGAAGATGCTGCCATCGTGCCCATCCCCAAGACCCTGATGCCGGAGGGAGAACAGCGCAAAATTCAGATCTTCGTGTTGGGTTTAAGACACATATAGGAATAGGTAAACGGGTTGGTGCTGAAAAGGTTAAAGATAAAATTCAGATTCGAGCAGCGTGGGTAGTAGCAGCGTTAGATAATTCTCGAGTAGGAAAAAGTCAAGAGTAGATCAACTTCTCCCATGAAATTGCTAGAAAAATCCATCTATGTCTACAAAAATAAGAATTTTGCCCCTTTGATGGAACTCATGCTCTATTAGGCCTCAGGCAAGACCGAGCAGATGGTCGGGTATCAGTACGTCAACCTCTTTAACCTGATCCCCAAACTAAAATACTTCCCTGTGAATAAGGCCGACATGGACGCACCTTAGATGTAGAACATCCCCGAAGTCAGTAACTAAGACACAATTCCTGACGTGGACTAGATAAAACTGCAGATGAACAATATCCAAAAGGAGAAAATGGCGCAACTTTAAATAGAGCAAAAGGCCAAGATCAATCCCATTTACAACCCCAAGCTCTTCAACAAGTTCAAAGTAAACTCCAAGAAGGAAGTTGACGAAGAGAATCTCGACGATATTCCATACTAGTTCCAGCACGATCCCAACAAGATCGATCACTAGGAAATCAAGAAGTACGATAACTAAAGTGCATCAAAATACTCCAGCATGGGCTAAGTCAATCTGGAGCGGATTGTTGAAGAAATAGACCTCATAGACAATTAAGAATTCATGGAAAAGGAAAAT
The DNA here is from genome assembly GCA_003687565.2 of Craspedacusta sowerbii. Taxonomy (NCBI): domain Eukaryota; kingdom Metazoa; phylum Cnidaria; class Hydrozoa; order Limnomedusae; family Olindiidae; genus Craspedacusta; species Craspedacusta sowerbii. The sequence goes on from QQSS02133296.1 coordinate 135,178, forward strand.
TAAGCGGCTGCTTTAGAGCGGCGAAGAGATCACGAGCCTAGTATATTCGATGACATCAATCAGAACTTGATGTCCAAAAAGGTTTAAAGACAGGTCATCTAGCTATAGCAAAACGACGAATCTAAACGGCTCCTTGAACCCAAAAAGGAGCTCGAGAGTTTCAATGTCCTGAAATCCTAGAAACTGATCACCATGAAAAACAAGCTCAAGGAAATGAAGAAGAAAGCCTCGGTGCTCGACATCAACTGCGACTTCGAGCCCAAATACGGCAAGAACGAGCACACCGAATCCATACATATGTCTGATATCTAGAACATCTAATAGTCTTTGATACTGTCAGAGCAGTAGGCCAGAAACGCTGTCAATTTCTCCAATATTAAGAAATATCGTGACGCTTAGCAGAAGATGGAGCATGACGCCAAACTCATCGAGGAGCAGAAGAAAATAGGTCTCCAGAAACTCAGTCTTTACTTTGCTAAAAAGAGGAAACATGACGAGGAAACTTATGAGCAGTACGATACGGACCCCGAGGAAGATCTCAACCTTGTCCCTGAGTGGTACCGAGAGAGAAAGACAATTTCATACGACTTCTAGGAAAAGTTTTTTGTAAAGAAATTAAAGACTCTGCCGATCTACTCGGGTAAGGACTCGAGGGTGCTTCACACAGTGGGTCTGCTTAAGTGCATCTTCCTCTCCTACGATTTACCGTAAAGGGCAAAATAAAAATGTTAGTAGTATAAAAAGCTCTTAAGGCCCAAAAGCTATGTGGCCAGAATCTATATTCTTAAAGGAAAGTCGCTTATTAGCTAGGAAAAGGAAAAGCCCTCCACTTACCTCAAGATCGGCATTAACGGTGAAGTCACTGATCTCAAGGACAAGACTTTGAGAGCCGACGACAGCAATCCTGCCTATTACATCAGCCATGACATTCAAATCAAGCTACCCGGCCCCAACTTTCTTAGGATCGACGTCTACGAGAAGTCGATGAGCATATTCAATGATCAGCTCCTTGGATATACTTAACTTGATTTATAAAACCGCTATCTCACCAAGAAGTGGTACTACTTCGAACAGAAGCCAATCGAGCTGAGGAATCTCTACAACCCCTTCGGCACTGGCTGTCAGGGCCGCCTCTAAACCTGGGTTGAATTGATCTAGATTAAAGCCTGGAAGCACAATCCTGCCATCAAAATCTAGCCCCCTCCTTACGATCCCTACTAGCTCAGAGTCATTGTCTGGGAAACTTTCACGGACACGATGGAGGACTCAGGATAGCTAGCTGATATTTTTGTGAGGGGACACATAGGTACTCAGGATCCTTTGGAAACTGATACTCATTGGAGATGCAAGGGCAAAGGCAGTTTCAATTGGAGGTGGAAGTTTAAAGTAAACTATCCTCCTAAGCCTGAGTAGAACTACACTGACCAACTGGTTCTGCAGATGTGGGACTTAAATGTAGCAGGGCACAACAAGCTGATCGGCGAAACAAGAATCAACATCAACGGAGTCCATCGGATCATATAGAAGAGCTGTAAGAGAAAGAAAACTGTAGAAGGCAAGGTCAAAATTAAAGAGAAGGCTGGGTAAATTACCAGCAAGATATGGTTCAACGTGTACCACCCAACCAAGAAGGATGAGTTCGGAAAACGACTTGCCCAAGGAAAAATCAGAGTTGGATTCGAGCTGATCCCGTAGGAGTAAGCCAAGAAGAAGGAGAATGGCTTGGGCAGGAGCGAACCCAATATCTATCCTATATTACCGTAGCCAGAAGGTAGACTTTCTTTCGACTTGCTGCACCCGCTCGAGTTTATAAAGAGCCTTATTGGGGCGGCAGCCTACTAGCGCTTCTGCTGCAGGATCTGCTGCCTGCTGGTCGTGATCCTGTGCCTGATGTTCGGGTACGTCATCTTTGGAAGCGTTATTGGAAGTCTTATAACCAAATGAAAATGAATAATGTCATAATTGGCCAAAACAGGTCTAAGGTCCGAGCATGTTGCTTTCCACATATTTTTTCCACTAGTCGTAAGGCTTGAGCAGGTAAACTTTGCCGTTGTAGGACTGCTGAATGAAAGGCTTGCCATTGATGTCAAGCAGCTCGAAGTTGATGGAGGCAGCGAACGGGATATCGGTGGCACAGTTCTAGGTCGACTTCCCATTGAAATTATCCTAAAGGCATTTAGGATTAGTCAGATTGAAAAATACTAGCTGGGGGAGGATATTTGTATCGTGAGCTGACAGGAGCGTTATGTTGTTTCTATTCGGGTTCTAAAACGTTTCGATTATGAATTTGAGCGGGGGACTCGAAAGCGCTTTGCTCACATCTCCTGTGAAAGCCAACACGTTCGTCCACATGTCCAGGAATCTAATTTGAGCTTTCATGGAGGCAGTTATCTAACTTGGTACGGGCAATCCGGCGTACTCCTGACAATAAATGAAATCATCGATCTGGTAGACATTGTAAATGCTAATGTTAGTCCTGTTGAAAATAGAATTGAGTCTGCCCAATAGATCAGCAAATCTACGACCCATGGCCTCATAGTCCTTCTCATAATTCAATCGATTCCTCTCTAAAAGCTTGGCATAATTTGTGCAGTTGTTCAGCATAAAATCTCCATTTTAGAATTATTTGACAGGAGTGCCCAGCGGCAGAGCATGCTCTCCGCTCCACAGAAAGTTGCTGTCAGCTGCCATAAAAGGGGGCAGCAATAGCTAGTTGGCAATCATTGGATCAATTGTTTGCCCTTGTTGCTAATACACTCCATAGATAAATGAGGCGAGACTCATTTGAGTTCTCTCAGTCATTGTTGAATATGCTTTGATAGTTGAATGATTGAAGGGTTGTTTAATTAGTTAGCTGAACCTCTTGGCATAAATTTTACCTAGATTGTAGTGCTGCCGAATACCGGTGGGAGTGAGAGCCCCGGGATGCTGAGTGGGGAAGTGCAAGTTTTAGCGAGCGCCATGACGAAAAAGGAGGACAGCGGCGAGCAATTTTTCTGGAGCGACCAGCTATAAAAATATAATAATCATTTTGAATAAAAGGACTTGGGTTTGATAAAAATGTAATTTTGTTTGGGGACACCTAGTCCTCTCACCCTCACCCTCGCAATCGCCTCCTTCATCTTTATGCTCTTCAGGATTCGCCAACAGGCCCTGCCACTGCCCGAGCAGCCGAGCACTCCGCAACGACTGAATCAAAAAGCCAGGACAGAGCAAAGCTAACAGACAGGAGAGGCAGGAGGGAACCCGAAGTGCTAGCCTCTCAATTCACGAGCGTACAAATTTAATTTTTGTTTATAAGAGTAGGAGAAGCATCTCTAGACCAAAGATCAGATCTTATAAGAATCCTTCAAGCGAGAGCGTTAAGCCATTCTGCCCAAGCCCAGCTGCTAGGAAAATAGTGACGACTAGATCCCTCACCCCTTGCCCAGGAAGAGGCACCTCGACTCCGCTCCACCAATCAACAACTCCCTCCAAGACTATATCTTTAAGGCCAAAAAGACAGCCATCTTCAGAATCGAATAAGAGGAGGAGGCCAGCTAAATCGAGAAGATCGACAAGCACATGAACTAAAGCGTCAATGATTCTTAGGAGCAAGAAATAAAAAAGATTTTGTAAAAGACTCAGAAGATAAAGGAGGGCGGGTAGTAGTGCCAGAGATAGGAGGAGAGCCGACTTTCAGTGATAAATTTGCTGGGAGAGAGCGAGGGAGAATTTTCAATTAAAAAATGAAGCGCGATTATTTGGCAGATTTAATATTAAATGGATAAATAGATATTCGCTGAAGTAAGGCCCTAACAAGAATATGCATGACCGTCCGCTATAACTGCAGCTCACCCCTACCCAACTCGAATTTCTTAACAGAATTCTGCCGTCTGGGTACAGTCTTCATTTCTCCATGAAGCATGACAAGCGTAAGAAGGACGTCTTCCCCAGCAAGAAGATGGAGAACTCCTCCAACAGCACGGCGGGAACGGCTCAAAAGCGGTCAAGAATTCCCAAGAAGTTCTAGTAGGATAAGACGTAAACCATCAAGAGTTGGGACGAGTAATTGAAGAGGTCCTATAAAATTTTGCAACTTCTCAAAAAGCACGAGAAGTCCTACCCCTTCCTCTACCCAGTTGACCCCGTCGCCCTTAACATCCCCGAATACCCGGTCATCATTACCGAGCCCATGGACTTGTCCACAGTATAAGACTGCTTCCTCAGCGGACAATATGCCACCGCCAACCAGTTCAAGGCGGACATCAACAAAATCTGGCTGAACTCTTACAAGTTTAACCCACGGGGGTCGTAGGTGTACCAACTGACAGTGTAGATGGAGAAGTACTACAAGAAGATCTCGCAGTAACTTTAATATTAACCAAAAAAGTTCAAGGTCCAAAAAGATATGTACGACATCCCTATGTCCATACTCTAGAAGCGGCAGCTCGGCCAGAATATCCGCAAACTCGACTCCTCCTTCCTCCAAGGCGTAGTTGCCATCGTCTCCAACTCCAACGGACACAGCAACCTCCTTTAATTTGACATCGACAGTCTATCAGTCCGCAAGACCAGGGAGCTCGAGGAGTACGTGAACAGCAAGCTGCGAATCCAGAGTCAGCAGCAGCAGCATAAAATATTTTAGAGAAAGTCTCAGTAGTAGGCTGAAGAGAGTTCATTTTCCCTGACCTAGAGCTGATTATAGATAAAAATAATGAACGCACGTGACTAGATCCTGCGCTTTGGAAGTGGGTATAATCACAAATACCAGCAGCCGTACCTCCCTGAGTCATTGGAGTCCAAGTCCTTGACGGTGCTGTCATTGAAGGGCTGGATTCGCTCAGTTATGCTCTAATAGTGGCTGTTTGATAAATCAAGCTTCAGCTAATTAGTTGCATCAGCCTTCGCCTATATAGCCTTCCTTGGTAATGGAAGAGTAAAATAGCACAATACAATGCCTCTACACTGTATTTTGTCAAGCCTTTGCTTTTCATCAATCTCTAGTGAGCCTGCTACATGGGTAGTCATCCTTCGGTCGACCGTTTTTCCTAGCCACTTTTAGGGTGTAGTTGTGCGCTTAGTTAGGGAGTGTGATGTCAAGGCCGAGCTCCTATATCTGTTTGGCAAAAGCTTCGATCAGAATTGGAATGGCATCCTTGGGACACAAGTCTCCTAGAGGGATTTATTGAAAGAGCAAGTCCTCGGAGTCGTCCTTCTCGTCTTCCAAATAGAATTTTATTGGAGGCTGAGTCTTTTCTTAAAGAAGTTTTTTCAATCCAAATTTTTACATTATCTGGATAATTAAATCGATGGCCAAGCCAGAGTCAGCAGCTCAAGCCATTTCCTTTCTTAACAACAAGATAGAGGCTCTTTAGTAGCACTACCAGCTCCAACTCTCTCTCAAGAATAACATCATCAGCGCTCTAGAGCAGAACCTCAAATAGAGTCAGTAGGAGAACTGCAAAGAAAGAGAACGGTCGAGAAAGCTGGAGTAGAGCCTTGAAGCAGCGAGGAGCTTAGATTTGCAATAAAAGAAAAAGCAGCTGTAGGACGCTGACTAGATACTTAAACTTAAACGCTAACTGAAAATATTATAGGAAAAATATTAAATATCGTGCAAAGCCACTATCGCCTAGCCCGAAAGGACAGAGCTCGAGGAGGAGCAGGCACGTCTCATGAGGGAGGAAATTCTATCCCAAGGAAAACTTATCAAGAGTCTCAACTCTAGTCTCGAACAGGGCTAGAGGATTAGGCACAGTCTTAGAGAGCTTCTGCTGCTAAAATAGTCGACTGAGAACCAGCAAGTGCCTATAGTGGTTATAAAGTAATAATACAAGGGGGAGAGGCCAAAGGATTTGAATGAGAAATAGCTAAGAAGGATGAAGATGCTAATCTAAACATATTCCAAACAAATCTAGATTTTAACTAAGGAAAAATAAATTATCTACTAGTCTTTTACGGCTTTACAAAGTTCCAAAGCCAGGTCTGTGTCCAGGTCTCGGACTCCTTCCAAGTCCAGAACCGCCCAATCCAGGGCAGAGACTTCCAACCTCACGCCCGAACGCAACCCCCAACACATCTTCATCGAGGAGCGGCCGGAGAGCGAGCTGAGACGGGAGGCTGAGCTGTAGCTGCAGGTGATAAAGCTGATGAAGGAGCGACGTGAGGCGGGACGGAGACACGGTAGACGAGAGCGCTAATAGAAATTAAAGCAAATCGACTACTAACTGACTGCTAAGAGATAAATGCTTCTCAAATATAAATCCTGAGTTATTATCTTTCATTGTCTAAGCTCCAACGACTCCATCTGTCGGTTTATTATCAGTGGGTATGAGTTGCACATCGCCACTCCACACATGTTCACGTCTCGTTCCATCTTGAAAAACCCGTTGTCGCCCCAAGTAGTTCCCCATGAGTTCTTTATTGTCCAGAACTTTTTCCCATTCTCAGTTCCGTAACCGACAGCCAATACTGCATGGTTGACGTCCATATATCCGTTTTTGCATCCAGTGGAGCTGTAGACTCCAGACTTGTAGTTTCGGAAGTCGCTGTAGACTTGGAATGCTACAGAGATAGGGCCCTGACTGAATAGTCTTTCCATGAGCTAAGTCTCGTTACCAGCAGTGATGTTATAAGAGCCGAAAGGAACATGGGCCTTAACCATTGAAATATCGAAAGCGCACTTCCCGTCCTTAGCAGTGTAAGGATAATCATCCTCTCCTTAGATTCCGCCAGCGTATCTGATATATTCAAAAGCATGAGAGGGGAGGCCACCTTCACAGCCGTGGTTATCGAAATCACCGGCACAATCGACAAGTTGCTGCTAAGAAAAGGTTCTGTTTCTTCCTCTCCTCAAGATATTCTAGTGGGATTCTATAGCTCCTACGGTTGAAAAGGTCCAGCAAGATCCACAGCTACCTTGATTTTTTACAGGCGACACCATACCGAAATTCCTCCAGTCATAAGAGGGAGGAATAGGGGCAGCACTGTCCTCGTCCTTTACTTTTAGATTGTAGGTAGCAGAGCAATTCTGAGGTGCCATCAATCTGATGGATTTAAATTATTCCCAAGTAAGATCAGAGTAATCGTTAATTCCCATTTCCCAAGAGTGGCCGAGAGAGTTGTGAGCGATGACTTGCAGCAAGGTGGCTTTGAAGATTTTGAATCTTTCATGACTTTTTTATTTGGAGTGAACAGGCTAGAAAAATGAGTACATTAGATAGGGTAAGTAAGTGTATATGGGCTTAGCACCGGAAATGTATTAGCTGAACTTGAGATTAAGTTCAGCGTTGGTGGCTAGCGTTGTTGACAGTAAAGATAGGATCATGATAGATTATTAATTACTTGATATCAATACATAAATGCCTTTGGCCCTTAAAATAAAAAATTGTTACTCTCCACAAAATCAGCTTTGAGTTTCATGGCCTAGCTGTCCTTCAGATCGCTTATCCCGACCTTTTTCCCTTTGGTCTTCAGTTCTTTTACAAACTCGTGGAGTCCCTTGACATTCTGGTCCTAGATTTGCAAGAAGATGCCGTCGAGATGCGGGGAGTCAGCAACGTTGTGAATAAGTGATGAGGCCTTATCGTAGGGTAGCCTCAGATATATCTTGGATTTGGAGTGATTATTGAATTGTAGTTATGAGAGGAGAGCGAGCAAGGATTCGTGATTTTTAGTTATTTGCGTCTGCTAATCGTAGAATTATCCCGAGAAATTGAAGATTATATGTTTGGCGAAAGAACTGCTCTTCTCAAAGAGCTATTTCAGGTCGCGCTCGATCAGGTCAGGCTATAGTCTTAGCAGTTCTCTAGATACCCCAATATCCAGGAATACATGCTCTAGTTGCGAGTTATTTAGGAGGTGAAGGTGAGCCTTAGCGTGATTTAGGCCCACGCTCTTGCTTGAGTGTCTAAACTTACTCGTTTTCGATTGATAATCTAATTGGTTTTGATCATTCATCTTCGAGGGTTTCTCAAAAAGCATTACTGGGCCCACTGTCACAAATTAGGCTCCCAGCTTCATTAGTTATTAAACAAACAGCCCTGTATTGTCGAAATTCAGGCTTGTTCCTAGTTTGGCTGAGTTTAATCTTTATCCTTTGAAATTGCCTCTGAGACTAAGGAGGCCCGACTTGACGGAAAGTTTGAGGAGGCCAAGAGCAGTTGTGGGGGAGAACAACTTGGCTGCCTGCTAAAGCCACATTTCTGGAAAAGGCATCATTGCAATTGGAAGAAGCACAAGAGCGGATGAAAATAACTTAATCATAATATAGATAGATATTGATTGGGATGATATTTTTGAGCATGAAATTAATAATCAATTAAAGAAAAAGGGGACAGAGTAATATTGCAATAGGCTCGGGCAAGGCTCCCAAACAGTCACTACTCCCTCTTCGCAGTCCTACTAAATTTACTCAATTGTATTTTTTTGGATGCTATCTTCTTATTCTGACTTTTTTTTTAATAAAAAGCGCAGTCTGTTTTTAACTGAATTTTAAGTTCTACCTTTGAACAGTTTGGTCATCTTGCTAGAAATTTTTCCGAAGGATTTGTGGAGGTGGAGAATGTTCTAATCTTCCTCCAAGGTCCAAGGGTTGTGTTTCTTAAGGGAGGGGTCGAGATTGTAGCAATAGTTGGATTTACATTGCCAACTGGTGCGATAAAATTTTAATGGATTTTTATTTCGTTAATATAACTATTTGCTAATTTACACCCAATCGGTAGTCAGAGGGTCCTTTACCAGGCCCATCAATATCTGATTCTCTTAGAACTCCCAGTTGTGGTTCTTCACCAGGTGCTGCTTTAGTCCCAAGATCTTAAATTTGCAGTCACGAAGATTCCTGCCGGGAAAAGAGTCACTTATGATAGCCCAGTCTTGTTAGGTCATGTAGATGGAGTCTGAAATCTGCTTTTTGTGCATGTAGATAGCGACCATATTGATTAATAGACTGATTTCGTGTTTATTCCAATTATATCCGTATTTCCTTTTTTCCCTGATCTTTAGGGTCAGTCTTTAGCAAATTCTCATCAATACGAATTTTGGGAGAGCCTCACAATTCTTCTTGTATGTCTACGTTATCTTGAAATCTGGTTAGTAGTACTCCTAAAGGAAGGCCTGGAACCGGAGAAACTTGGCCTTGGTCTCGGAGACTAGCTCTAGGACTGTGGAGTGAGGAGAGGGATCTTCGGCCTTGACCTCAATTGTGAACATTTATATATAATTAAAATCCAAAAAAAATTCAGTATATTATTGGAGTCGGGAAATGAATTTTTTTTAATTAATTTATAATCAAATAAAAATGAGTTAGCTCTCAAATATTTAGATTCGATGCTCTCCTCAAGCCCAATCAACTTCTCTTCCTCAACCCCAATCAACTTCTCCGCCTCAATAGACAAAATAAAAGAATTTTGAAGTTTAGGAAATTGAATTTAGCCAAGATTTAAAACAGTAATTCCTTTTGACAATGAACCTTTACTAGATGTATTAGATGGATTAGAAGGTATAATGGATAATAAGGATAAAAAGGATAATAAAGTAGGGTAGGTTAGAGTTAAATTAAGATCAGGAATTCTCAGAGTAAGAAGTCAAGCTGTCTAGTAGTTATTGGATAAGGCCTATAAGATTTCTAGTCGAAGTCAAGAAAGCTAGATATTACTCCTTCATGATTTGCTTCAAGAATCAAAGTATAAGAAATTGTCTCTGAAAGGACTGTAACTGACTAGTATCAAATCATTATGGGGCTAAAACACTTCAAAGGCATTGGATATCAGCAAAAACCAATTAGAAAACTTCAAATTTAATCACAAGACCCTCAAGTAAATAAATATTTCGTACAACCAAATTTAGGAGCTGGTGCTAGATTGCCCTGCTCTAGAAAGGCTTTAGGGCTCTAACAATCTTATAAGTAAGATCTAGCTGAAAACTCCAATAATAGAAGTGATTTAACTTTCTTACAATAATATAGACAACGAGTATTTCTAAAAACTGACTAACATTAGCAACAACTTGAAAATAAACCTAAAAAAAAACAAGCTAAGCAAGACCATCACCATCGGCCAAAAAATTAAGAACATAAATCTTTCTGAAAATCCTATTGAAAATGTTATGTTTGATAATGTGAATAAGGGTTTAGTGCTATACCTTGATAACACAAAGCTTTCAATCGATTCTTTAGAGAGTCTTGTAAAAAATTATGGCCATAAATTGAATAAAGTGAGTGTGTCAAATAAGCAATGGAAGTAACACTAATAGCAGAAAGCCATCGAACTTCTAATGAGTTTTTGACTTTATCAATATATTCATGAATAATTACTTTTTGCAACTAAAAAAGTCTAATTCCAAAGACCCTTAACCAAATCAACCTTCCGCTCGCTTCAATAGGCGCAACGCCCTCGGCTAACGTTACCATTCCAGGCTCGCCCGCTTTATCGACTCCCAGCAAACTCCCCTCCCCGTGGCAGTGGATAGAGTCTCAGATTGGACTTTTCTTAGGCAGTTTAGAGATGTCCACCAAAAGTAGAAATTCCTCGGCCCAGATATAATTCACCGTGATTAGTAGGACTGGACAAGCATCAAAAATCTGAGATAAAGAGTGTAATAATCCTAGTCAGCAGTTAGTGACCTGAAGTTCAGAGAAGCAACGGTAAATAATTAATGAGGATGTTCGAAGCGAACTTGCCAAGCGATCATTTGTCTCTCAGGAGCCCTTTCGAGATTTCAGAGAGCCCCAGTTTCGAGACCGATAGCCCGACAAAGAATTGTAATTCTTCATGCAATTCGGATCAGATAAAAACAAGAGGAAGTAGGAGCTATCAATCCTGCACAAGCATTACAGGTTTAAGGTAGAGGAAATGCGCTAGAAACGAAGCCTTATGGACAAAAGGCACAGGAACTGCCAGCGATAAAAGCAGCTTAGCTAGACCTAGAGAAGTTTCAATACCAAGAGAAAGTCCTGCGACTCTTCATTATACCCTCGCACTACCACCAAGAGCTTTTACATATCCAATTCCTGCAACTTCTCTAACTAGAAAACTGCCATCACCAGCCTGTAGGACATTGCCAAGACTGGGATACCCGAAAACAAAAAGAGGAAGCTGTATTTGAAAGGAGTGGAGGAGCTAGCAGTGGGCATCGGAAACTGCGACCAGTCAAGCAGCGAGAAGGCAAAGAGCTTGCTACAAAGGAGCAGTCTGATCGCATGCCGTTAAGAGAGGTAATCAGGAGTGATAAAAAACAAATGAAAACTAATTTCTGTTATTATTTTCTTCATGCAGGCTTAGGAAGATTACGATCCCTCAATCGACTAGTACTACATCGACCCCTCCCAGCATACAGACACCAAGCTTCTCGAACAACTCGCAAAGAATAAGGTTTTAAAGCATTTCATTCATCCCTAGCTGCCAGAACACCCGAAACTCCGGGAGCAAAGGCTTGCCCTAAAGTGTGATTAGCTCAGCAAGTCGTACTTGTAAACACAAACGAAGCTGAACTTGCAGGCAAGAGCAAAATTTCAGCGAGAGCTGGAGGAGTGCACTTTTCGGCCGAAGACGAACAACAACTAAAAGCGAAGATCGAATTAGGCCTTCCTATAATCCCAAGCTAAATTCCTGAAAAAACGAGATAATAAAATTTAGCAATTAAAAATAGATCTGGAGAGCAATAAGGAAAATTTCTCGTTCCAGCCCCAAGTCAATAAAAGTTCCAAGCCCAGATAGCAGGTCTATTAGCGACTATATGTCGTCCCGAAAAACAAGCAGGCCATTTCCGACCACATTAATCACTAGCCCAAAATAAACCCGAGGAGCAAACGGATGGTGCGCTAGGAGCCTGTGTAGCAGATACTTTACAAGGACGCGCTTCGGCGGCAGCAGACTCAGCAGCCAGAACAAGTGTTGTAGTAGTGCAAGGGAGTTTCTCTTTTAAACTTAAAACTTGCTACTTAAAAATTGATGAAAGAGTTCAATAAAATCCTGTCAGAACTAGGAGTAGAGGATGACTCCGATATTGATTACATAAAGTTCAACGAGATCCTCTCGCGACTGGCGTTCCTCACCGACTATCCTTCGCACAAGGAGCGAGCTCTTGTCCAGAGTCTATATTAGTTCTTGCTCATGCACAATGTACTCACGCCCCTCCATATCTGCCAATTCGCCCTTTGCATTAAGGGGCTCCATTCTTAATAACTTATCCTAAGCAAGGAATCGCAAGAGTAAAGCACAATGTAGTGTACGTCCACCTCAACTAAATTCGGATCCTTCTTCGCAGGAAAATGGCATCTCGACAAAAACCAGCTCAAATAACTCCAGAATCAGTTCGATATCTTCTCAAAAAATTCGCTTTCAAGGCCGAGAGTCAGTTAACCTCAAGCCTAATAATATTCACATTGTCCCCTGATCAACGAAAAATCCAGTAGACTGGCTCTTCAATTCCGCGAGAAAGCGTTAAAACGTACGAATCTACTAATCGAGTTGAATCTGCTTAGCAAAGAAGCCCTGCCCCAGGGCGATCGCATCACTCATGCCGATATCCTTATGCTTCAAAAAAAGATGTCTGACTTGGATCTTTAATTTAAAAGGAGAAGCAAGGAGTCTGCTTGTGAGAACTAACCCAAAATAACAAATAGTTCAACTGGCTAGCGATTCGAGTCTTTGTACCTTGACTCACTGCAGCGCTCGAGGGAAGATAGATCAGCTCTAGATATTTAATTCGACAAGTCCAGCTAAGAGTGCACTTTCCAGCCCAATACCTTCAAACCTAAAGTGGAAAAATCCACTAAATGGATTGATAGTACCTAAAATGTTGTAAGTCGGATGCTTAAGGCCCGTTAAATTAAATCAAGATCAAGCTTAACTCAACTTCGCAAGGAGATAAAATTCAAAGATACTATCCAGAGCAAAAGACTGCCGCTCGCTTGCTTTTAAGTCTTTATTCCCAGCGGCCAAAGTCTGCTTATAGATCTGTATTAACACGATGACCCCAAACAGGTTGCATAAAATATAGGACGTCGCTATAAACTAGAGAGTCAGCTAATCCACAAACTAGAAAATAGTTTGAAAGAGTCCCTGCAGTCAACTTTGGAGCGGATCGAAGAGTAGACCAATGAGTAGACCAACCGCAGTGCTTACTGAATTAAATGAAAAAATAATCAAAAAAACCCAGGAAGTTTTATCGCAAAGAAAGAAGTTAAAGGATAAGTGATCCTTTCCATTAGACTATTCGCTCTATCCGTCGACTCACAGGCTCAGGAGATCCTCTCAAACCCATCAAGAAAAAACAAAAAATCCCGATCAACTTTCTTAAAGGCATGCGAGCCAAAAATAGGAAGAGGTAGGTTCTTTAGAAATAGAGGGCCATTACTTAAAATATACAGTACGATAGCTCGATGAAGTTCTATAACAATCCTAAGCCGAAGAACAACTTGCTGGAGGGCAGAAAGCGAAAATCGTAGTTCGAGCGTAATCGCTACAAATTTAGCGATGTAGGTCGCGGGCCTGGCAGATTCGAGAATGGAGTTCTGCAAATAACATAAGAATAGATAAAGGGCAAGCGCCACAAATGAGGTTGATTAATTATTAATTATAATCATTATGGGTTCTTAATTATGCTGCCTGTACTCCAAGAGCGCCAGCGATCTCTCAATGTACTCCTCTCATTAGTCTAATAAAGGCCTACACGACCAGCAAGTCCAAGCTGCTCTATGACTACTAAAATCAAAACCTGAAGGCGTCGACACTCTGCTCATCTACGGACGGAGTGGCCCTCTACAAAGATGGTAGACTTTTTAGTGCAAATTTATAATAATTTCAAAATTTCAAGAGCACTTATTGCTTCAAGAGTTCCAGTCCTCTGATTTGTTTGATGTTGCAAAAGAAGTCTGTCGCCTTCGAGCTCAAGTAGTCCGAGAAGTCCAGTCCTTTTTACAATGTTGTCAATTACAGTGCTAACAACTCCGTAAGAATTGCTGAAAAGGGGATATTTAAGCTGGGAAAGGCTGAATTCTTTGTACTTAAAACAAAGATCAACAAAAGCCCCACTCCAGTTTGCACGGTCCAAAACATCGACGATCGGGTGTGCAGAGTGTGCCTGCAGCAGGGGGAGTGCCCAAAGAATAATCCCTTGGTGAGTCCCTGCAACTGCATGGGTTCGATCGAACTCATTCACTTGATGTGCCTGCAGCGGTGGATGAACGATTCAATAAAAATTCGAGACTACTAACATTAGAAAGTGATGACCATCGAGCCCAATCTCTGCCTTATGTGCAATTCAAAAGTTCCCTTAAAAATTACTCATAACAATGTGTTATACGACACATTCAACATCCAAGAGGCTTAGGCTCCCACACTTCTGCTTGAGCGCTTGGTCAAGTCTGATTAGCGTGTATTCCATCTTCTCAGCTTCAAGGAGAAATAAATTTTATTTTTGGGAAGATCTCATGAGCTGGACGTTGTCATAGACTAGATTTCGGTTTCACGCTGCCATGCAAGCATCTAGCTCAAAGGTTCCAATTTCTGGCTGCAGGACTGTAAATCTAAATTCGGCACCTTGTACCGATAATAGCGGCAGATTGCACTAGGGAGTATCGAGATTCCTTCGTTTTACCAGTGCGAGGGGGTGCTGTTCGAGGCGAAGGTGGTGGTGAGCAGTAAATACGCGAAGGAGACTGAGGAGAACGATATGCTGCGAGAACTTCGTTTGGAGAAGATGAGCATATCGGAGAGTTCAGAAGATTAGCACTTTATAGTTTATTAGTGATAAATAATTGTCTGGCTCATTTATTTTCTCGGAATCGCCAATTGTGGTGGAAGTGCCCAGGGATGTACTACTCGTATATGTGATCAGGATTGTCCCTGCTCGCGTTTCGCTCCGGGATAGCATACTTCCCCACTTCTGACCTGCTCGATAACAGGATGTGCACTCCGTCCTCGTTTGCTAGGAATTCTCGCATTTGGACACCAAGTGCGCTGCTCTGCACAGGGTAGTCGTAAATCCAGTGGTTCATTGGGTTTTAGTCGCCTTGAATCATTCTAATTCCAGTTCCGAACGGCTTGACGTGCATGCAGATTTTGTACATGGGTAGAGTGTTAGTGTTGAGATAGACCCATCGACTGTACTAGTTGAATGAGAAGGCGGCCCTGCCAGTGAAGAGTCCTGCCTTGACAGGCCAGTTGCCTAGATTTTCGATCTGTGCAAAAGTGAGATTGTGGTGAATGGCGTTTAAATTGAAATCCCATTAGAGTCCTTGCTTGTTTTCAATAAGCCTCGAAGTGAAAATTTACCTCCATTTCGGGCATTTGATATTCTCCTTCAGCCACAGTCGTCCTTGGCCCAGCGAACTAAACCGCTGCCCTTTTATTGAACTTACGATCCCTTTCAACTCTCTGAAAGCTTAGAAGTACCGGTTGTCCATGGGGGAGCAATCTACTCCGAAATAGCCAGTGGTTCTTTCGTGATAAAGACATGCGAAGGCGAGGGCCAGCTTGCCTCCCATCCCGTGGCCGGCAATGGTGGTGGTTGATATTTTATGCTCATACATGAATCTATTGATGTCCTAGGCCATGGTGCAGTAATCCATCTCGTCGTTGCGATCCGAGTTGCCTACGTTCCTTGGATTTAGCACGTAGATATTCCTATATTTAAGAATGCCGTGTTAAGGATTGGTAAAGAATTTGACCCAGCTTGAAGGGTGGTCGAAGAGCTCGGGGATGAAGATGAGGGTGGGCATGTCGGCCCTGGTGCTAGGAATGTGGAGGCCGCCGAGCCTAAGGTCGCGGTTAGAGGTGATGGCTGCAGGCCCTTTAATGGGCTTGACCAAAACAGAGAAACTAGATGCAACTCTAGATATCATATATAGAAAATGCCCACTTAATTTGTCTCGCCACTTTTAATATGTAGAAGCTCGACTTGAACCGAGCACTCAGAGAGGCTATCGCCAAGCCCCCCGCCAATATCCTTGGCCCCAACCTCCGCCAGCGTAGTCTCTAGCCTCTCAAGAGAATCACTCTCCAAAAACTAAACAGACAGAACTAGGTGTCGAAAGTGTAGAAGGAGTCAAGCAGGATCCAAGACTTGTCGATGATCTCATTCAAAGGGACTTACGTGCAGTAAGGGGGATTGAATTCGATCCTTAACCAGAGCATGGAATAAATATTGAAGATATAGGCACCAAAAAACAGAATAACTCTCATCAAGCTCCTTGAGAAGGGAACCTTCAGCGAGCCTATAAGGCGCAAAATTTAATTTTATATCAATCAGTCTTAACTCCTTCTACAAGAACTCAGGGAGAAGGACCCGCCTTCCAACAAGCAGGCCACCTTGATCCGAGAGGTCGAGGAGACTCTAATCGACATCGTGGTTAGACTGGAGCGTGATATCTCAGGGAAGGAATGCAGCGTGGTGAAACTCCAAAGGGAGGTCAGTGACCTCTGTAAGGAATGCAACAGCCTAAAACAGTAAAGATCAAAATTGTCTTTATCTCTTGAAAGGAATAACTACGCTTAGTAGTCGACTTACATCAACAAGACTTTCAACAAGCAGAGCCAGTCCATCACCAAACTTATCTTCGAAAATAGCAAGCTCATGGCTTAGGTTAGGCAGCTTTAAATTAGGCTCAAGGAGGACAAGAACCTGGAGAACACCATCGACAAGCTGAAGCAGACTTAAATAATATTGCAACTAAAGGAGAGTGAGCTAACTTAGAACAAGTAGACGATGTAGGGATTCAAGTAGAATTATGAACTGATACTGTTCGAACTGAAAGCTTACAAAAATCTGATCCAGGAGAATAAAAAAGAGATTTAAAGTCTTACTCTCGAAATTCAGAGCGCCAATTTGGAAAAGGAGAGGCTCTTACTTAGGATTAAGTAATTATAAAAAATACAGCGTTTTAGGGAGCTCTTCTGGATGCAAAGGGAAGAGTTTTAGCAGACCAAGGTCCTCCTTGTTTAAGGAATCAAAGTCAGGCAGCTACTCTAAAAAAAAATTTAAAAAATGAAGGCAAAAATCAGTTCAATGATCGTACTGGTGGGCAAGCAAGTAGAGGTCCCTGAAGGGACGGGAGGGTAAAAGAAAATATTGTAGACATTAAGAGAGTCACTTTTCAAGGAGGAAGGGTTAAAAAAAGTGTTGATGGTAAAGGACGATGGAAATACCTTTGTTTCTCTAACAAGCGGAAAGATTACAACGTCTCCTATTATCCTGAATGACATTAGTTTGGATTAAAAACTAGCTGCTATGTCCAAACTGCGCCTCAAACTGCCAAATTTTATTATTTTTTTCAAGCAATATTCTAAAGCTTTTCGGCAATAGCTGAGATCAATTCAGTACAGACAGATCTTCCCCGAAGTATTCACTCAAATTCGGATAATTCTCGACGCTCGACATAACTAGATGCTGTCTTCTCTCCACTGGAAGAACTTCACGACTTTCTCGGATTTTCTTTTCGGCTTCTTCTAGAAATTTGAGATCGACCTGCATTACAAACGCATCACCAAAGTAGAGCAAAACTAATTCAACCCGATTGCCAAAGATAAAATAAGAATGAATTTCATCCTGGACGTAATCAACCCCAAGCTCGATGACGTTTGGTAAATTAAAACCTTTAGGGAGTTTCTCTTCTAAAATGCCTCCAACGAGGAAATGTATTTTTATCTGCACTACAGACGCATTATCTTCAAAGGAACTTCGCATCGCAACTTCTTCACCACCAGCTCCCCTGTCCTCTTTGTCGAGTGTCATGAGGCTCTCGAAGTGGCAGACCTCGCTCTTAGTAGATACTAAAAGAATTACCTCGAAAAAATAAAAAATGCTATAATTTCAAAGAAGCGGCTTAAAGGGAGTAAATATGTGGTTGACGGGCATTTCGTGTTAAGGACACTGCTGGAACTGTACAGACTGTAAAGACTGAACCGGATGAACTTCATCCAAGATTCGTTCAAAATGATGGTGACTGCAATTGAGGATTAGGTGTTCATTCCCTTTAGAAGTTTCAAGGAGTTTATGTAGACTAATTTTTCCTACCTGACTTTTTCATAAATCGCTTAAATATTCAGAGAATGCTTTAGCTTAGGAGACGGCATTCTAAAACCGTAAATATTTTTTATGGTTGGGTCCAGAGGTTTCTTTGTCAAGCTGCTCAAGTTAAAGAGCCAGGTCAACTAACCTAATTTAGCGATCGCTCAGACTGCCTTCTAGAAAATAGGGGCCATCGTTTCCAAGGATATCAAAAATATATCAGACGCTCTTTGCTACTTTGGAGTCTAGCAGA
Source organism: Craspedacusta sowerbii (assembly GCA_003687565.2). Lineage (NCBI taxonomy): Eukaryota > Metazoa > Cnidaria > Hydrozoa > Limnomedusae > Olindiidae > Craspedacusta > Craspedacusta sowerbii. The sequence goes on from QQSS02133296.1 coordinate 153,422, forward strand.
TCGACAAAAATGTGCGAAAGATAATTCAATTCATGTAGAACAGACGGAATCTGAATGATCTTGCTTAATATTATCAAGGTCAGTCCTTGTTCACGATTGTTAGTACCTTCAATTACTACTTCGGGAAGCTGCTTTAACTGCAGACTGTATTCAACGGATAATATAATTAGCTTGACCGTCCAGTGGAATATATTTAAAAGGGGCTGCACAAACTCTAGAATCTTGTAACAAAAATCCAGTTTTCATGTAATCCAATGCTGGAATTTTAATTTAGCAAAAAACGAGCAGGAAGGCTGTTGACTTCTTTCATGGGGGAAAAGACTTTTAAGTTCTACGCCACACTCGGTAAAAAGATAAACGCGAAGCTTCGCTAAAAGAAATCTTCATGATTTTATTCATTTATTCTCTGACTAAATTTATCCGTAATAAAGTAGAGCCATCTTTCTAAACGAATTCTTGGGCATAAGAAGGGGGAGCATGATACCCGCTAGCATGCAGTTGAAAAAGTTAGTTTTGATAATAAATTCAATCATTATTTTAATCAAGACTTCTGCAGCTAGCTCATCCTCTTCTGGAGCCGATTATGGAGTTTGGGCTGACCCTCCTAGCTCAAGGATAGCGCCTTGTTCAAGTAGAAAATGGCCTTGGAGGATTTTCCTACTTCAATCAAGGTCTAGCTTACCTTTTCCAAGAAGTCGAGATATTCCTACTAGCCTTTGGCTTTATAGAGCTATTAGAAAGAGTCAAGCCTGAGCTGGTAGGTGTCTTTAAGCTATTTGCGTTTGAGGTACTTCGAGAGACTCATAAGGTAAATGCAGCTTATGAAGTTGTAATGCTAGTCCAGCCTCTTCCCCTATTATAATTCCACATTGAGTTTGAAGTGTTATAGGCTTTCTTGAAATTCTCCTCTGAAATAATTTGATAATCCAAGATAAAATTATACACATGTAATTCCAGAGTAGTTCGAGCTTTTTTCTTGGAAGAGTTGTTTGCTGATGAGCAGCTATTGCTTGGCCTGCAAATACTTGGTCTGATTGAAGGAGCAGACACCAAGATCAGCATAAATATCAGCCAATGACTTATCTTTCATTGAAGGTGAAAATTCTAGAAGGTTTTTGGCTTAATAAAGATGCCTGTATTCGCTTTTAAACTAGTTAAGTTGTCTGTAGCAGTGGGCAATATTGCAATTGGCCCTTACTTTTTCTTAGAGTTTACTTATAAGTTTGAGTTCCTATTAGAAGTGCTCGATCGAAGACTAATACTACTCAGTACTAGAATATGTCTCAGCCAGGAGTCGATGGGTCTGACATATTTATTTTTAGTTGTCAGGCATGATGAATAGATTTAAACATCTCTTCAAGTGCTTTTTACAGTTTTCGTAGTCTTGGCTCTTGAACTCAGCGAAAGCTAGGTAGAAGAGCGTGTAGCCTTAGTTCCTGGAGTATTGGCGGGTGACTATCTGCTCCCTCTGCTTTAAAAATTTTTAGGCTTTGATGTGCTAGTAGTTGATAAGTATGAAGCCCTCGCCTCTCCAAGGATTGCTTATGGCCTTCAGCTTCTCCTAAATGTCTTCAAATTCTGATGGAGGACACTCCTAATAGCATATTTATTATCCAACTTACTTCGCTTGCAGGTACAATCCAGGCGTTACCAAGTATTTATCCTAGAGCTGCATTACATGCTTCTAGTAGTCCTTTAGAATTAGCTTCACTGGTCTAAGACTCGCAGTTGCTTCCGGTCTTTGTTTGTAACCTATGAAGTAGCCGGATAGGAGGGTCTTTTCGCCAGGCTTAACTTAACTGGGAGGATTGATATGTCCGTAGAGGACTAATTTTGGAAATGAAAAGTTATTGTCTTCAACAGCCTTTTGAATTTATCTAACAGGAAACCTGACCCAAGAAAATGAGGTTATAGATTTGGCTTTTGAAAGCGCCAGTTGCAGGTTACAGATCAAATATTTGTTCTGAATCAAGCTGCCGATCAATGCTTTGTCATTTAGCATCCACTCTTTACCAAAAATTTTCAGTGGGTCAGTATTCAGTTGTTAGGTGAGAGTCAAGAAGTCTTTGAAAGCAGATAGAGGACACTAAGAGTCATTGAAAGCAATGTATCGGACTCCAAGGCAGAGGTCTTACCTCTCAAGAGAAACTACTGAACAGCTCAAGTTTGATTATTAAATCCATTGGATTGTCGGCAAAGACTACCCGAGATACATGTACTGCTTAGATACTTCACTTTAAGGCCCGAAAACCCTAGTGCTTGGAGAACTAGGCCTTCCTACAACCTACTAGAAAAAAGTCGAATTACTAGTGGAGGTTGTAAGAACTTGTAAATTGAAGGCGTCTTCAAGTAATTGAGTCATGCTCGAGTAAAGTAAAAAGGCTTTCTAGTTTTATTTGAAAATTTCCCTTGCTCCTTGGATTTTACTGAATTATTTGGAAGACGAATCGAGTTTAAAGCTGAGGAAAGTCTTGGTGAGCTTCTTTTTCTCAGGAACATTTCCGAAAATGCCATGGCATATGGAAGTGCTATTGGAAGACCGAACGAGTTCTGATTGAGTGACCGTCTCTTGAAGAAGTCCCATTATAATTTATTGAAGTCCACTGCTAATAGAAAATTTTAATAATTATTTCAAGATGGAACTTCCTGAGTTCAAGGCAAGAGAAATTCTTCCCTTCCAGACCACACCTCCTAAGTTCGCCTTCAGGAACCTTCCTCTTTTCTCCGGCCTTGGAGAAAACCCTACTCGCAGACATTTTTATTAGGTACAGCAAACAGTCAACGCCATCCGACCCGGCAAAGTAATTTTTGAGAGGGGACTAAACGAAGTATGGCCAACCAGAATATAACAGAGCACGAGCAAGTTCGAGTAAATATAAGGGGAACTTCACTTTGACAGCAGATTTTAAAGCGGGAACCTCCAGCGCGTGGAGAGCGTTGTGTGTGGAAGGTAATATAATCTCTATCTTCAAAAAGATATAAATACTAACGGCTTTTGCCAATGGTTTTTCTTTCGTGTTTCAAGGACCAAGGCCAAGCACAACGTCAAGTTCAACATCCTCAACATGTACAAGAAGAAGTCCATGTTCGAAAAAGGAATGCAGCCAGTCGTTTTTAGTAAGTAAGTCTTCAAGGAAAGCGCAGCAGGATGGAGGCGAGGCGGCAAAAACTTAAGCTACTATCGCAATCAGTCTGAAAAAGGCAAGAATTGGTACGTATTTTCTTGGTAATACACGTTTTAGTACAATGAGGACCAAGTGTATTTTGCGTACTCAGTGCCCTTCACATATTCTGAGCTGAACTAGTTTTTTTAGCACATTCAGAATTGCTAATCCAAAGCCCCTTTCTTCAGGAGGCACTTGCTTACTCGCTCCCTTGCAAATAATCGAATCGATTATATACAAATAACTGATCTTTCTGTTAAAGCTCCCAAAAAGCATATTCTTGTCATTGCAAGGCTCCATCCTGGCTAAACTGTTTCTTCTTACGTAGCCAAAGGTCTTATCTAATATCTTCTGAGCTAGCAAGCATCCTAGCTGCGAGCTATGATAGTGTTCAGAATAATACCAATGATGAACCCGGACGGCGTGGTGAATGGGAACTCGCGTTGTTCTCTGGCTGGGGCAGACCTAAACAGGAGATTTTTTTCATGCTCAAAAAAATACCATCCATAGATCATAAGCCTGAAAAGACTGATAAATAGATTATCTGAATCGGGAGAAATTCATATGTTCATAGACTTGCACGGCCACTCCAATAAGTAAGGAACCTTCGTCTATGGCTGTCTTGACGAGCAAAGGAGATAGGCCACCAAGAAATTCCCTATGAAATTCAGCTAAAATTGCTAATATTTTGTCCTAAATAACTGCTCCTTCGCTAACTAAAAGTAGAAGGAGAGCACAGCTCGATTTTTTTGTTTTAACAAATTGAAAATCCCTTAGGTTTACACAGTTGAGTCCTCATTCTGCGGACTGAAGGGCCAGCAGTTCCTCACCTCAGACTACGGCAGAATAGGTGCCGACTTGGCAATCTCAATTTACCAGTATTTTTACCAAACGTCAGCAACAATCGAATAGAACCTGCTTTAATAACTCTAGCGTTAGTCGGAAGGCTCAGAATAGAACAGGCAGAATGACCTGCTGTCTGATTAGGACATCGAAAGGATATTTAGAAAGCAAAAAGTAGTTACCTAAAAATAGTCAATTTAATAGGTGTAACTGCATTAAAAGGAGACCAAGCCCAAGTTCACTAGTAAACTAAGGACCTACTCCCGTCAGTTAGTTCCAAAAACAACGAGCAAGTGGCAATCCAACATCAAGCCTCGCCTTGTGAGTCTCTAGGACTTCACTCTCGATAAGATCTACAAGAAGCCAGATAATTAAATAATAACTTTTTAACGCTTTCGGACAAGAGACTCAGAGAAGCAGGTTTTTAACAATTTCAATAAAGTGCACATTGGGAGCAGATATGCTAGGAAGAGTCCGCAATAGCAAAAGCAAAAGAGATCGGAGAGTAAGGTCCAAAAGTCTTAGAAGTCACTCTGGGATAAGGTGAGAGAAAAGTTCAAGAAGATGGAGCAGTCGCACAGAATGAGCATCTTCACGGAGACCTACAGGTAGCGCTAAAGCCTGAGTCCTTTCAAAAGGATCGAGAGCAAACCGAGGCGCAAGTTCAAGTCCTTTTACGAATTCAATGAGATGTGCGTCCTCCGCAAATGATTTTTAATGAAGAGTAAACAGGAGAAGCGATTCTCCAAGTTCGAGCGTATGAACCAACCTTCGCGAGTCGAGTTCCAATCCTCTCAGACTCAGTAGGTCCTGCTGTCTACGCACTCTCTAATCAACAGTCCGTAGGAGCTGATCCTGACTCCCGAGCTGTTGCCGAAAGTAAATTAAGGGGAGATAGTGTTGGTGACGGATCTGAAAAGCAAAACGAAATTTGTATGCAAGGGAAGCCGCAGTATTCCAGATGGCATTTCCTCTGCTTCTCTTCTCAAAATCATTCCCGATCTTTACGGCCTATAGTTCGAGGTCTGCTAAAAATTAAAGTGCTCCATCAAGCTTTTAGGAGATGATGACACCGGTGTCTTCATATAGATTCTCTAAGTAACTGTGAGGGAGGGCTACTTCTCAAGGAGAGACCAGTTCAAATTTATCAATGCCATGAGAAAAACAACTGTGTATTCAGGAAAACAGCTTAACTATTCAGGCTGCAAACTTTTTGTGTCTGGAATTGTGATCAACAATTTTCCGTAGTTGAGCGGAGTGGTGACGATGAACACTCAATTTGTATTCAGATCCCAATGCGCGAAGCTGCGAGTGATGGTGGAACTCTCTCGCTAGTTTTTTTCATTCAGTGAGGGTTAGCTCGGGTGGTAAAAAGTGAAGCGGTTCCTTAACGTGTTTTTGTATCGAAACAATTTCCTCCAAAATAAACATAAGTTCATGATCGTCCTCTACGCGAGATTTTACTACCCTCAGTTCCGAAACCTGGATGAGGCCTACATCTAGCTAATCAAGGCCAAAAAACTAGCTAATGAGTCAAAGACCAACATGTCGGTCGCCTTCAAGATTGACGCCAATGGGATGGTTTGTCAGGACGTCTTCCGCAGCATACCGTTCAGGCCTGAGAGCCACAATTCTTGGAACATCTTGGGCCTGTAGATATGGCGTAAGAGCTTGTAGATTATTTTCAACCTGAACTGGATCGAGGGCTGCAAGAAATGGATCAACTCTCAATCGTTCACTGGGTACGATCCTTTTCAGAGTCCCATCAATAGCTAGATTGCCTAGGCTAAGCACGCCCCCGTATTCTAATGTCTCGCCGTGATCACTGAGATAATCGGCCACCCTAAGAACAGCAGAGACCTACACAGAACCGGCAATAGCGTGCTCATCCTATCTTGCGGGTGGGGCTAGTACGAGAGTCTAAAGCACATGTATAAATCAGCCAAGAGCAACATCCTGAATAAAAACGTTTCTTGTGCAATAGTTATCTTGAACCACTTGTACAATAAGCGGCAGGTGGTAGCCAGACTGGCTCAGGAGTTCAATTAGGAGCGAATTTTCTAATAGCCACCTCTGATCTATTGGTGCATTCAAAAATATTGTTACCTCACTCCTCTCCAGACCTAGTTCAACCAGCGTAAGGAGGGGGCAGTGATAGATTACGAGCGGGGGACTTTATCTTGGCCTTAAGCCTAAAGAATTTACAAGGTGTCAAAGGAGGATTTGGGCTGTGGCCACTCAGAGCATTCTGTTTATTAGAAACATCCCGTCACATAGACTAAATCCAAAGTAGTTGAATGGATATAGTGTATTCCTTTCCAAACTGCCCTACTCCTGTCCCATGTGAAGCTATTCGACAAGATCCCTTATTAGCCGAGATTGCTTCTCTAGTGTGACTTCGAGCAGGGACAATAATTCGTCACCAAAGATGTCCAGAAGTTTTCAGAGAGTGACCTGCTCGAGAAGTTGATAGAGGAGTTCATACTGGGGAGGGACGTTCGGAGTCAAATCACAAGGCTGCAGAGCGTTGGGGACCAGTCCATACTGCTCTAGATGAGCTCCACGATCTAGAACTAGTTTAACATATTTTAAAAGGATTATCGGAAACGGCCTGAGCACTCAACGTCAATCTGCAGCAACCCTGATGTTGAAATCAGGCAGAAGCGGGCCAAGGCCAATCGGCTCTATGAGAGGCGATGGGACAATATTCGCAAGCAGAGTAAAATAAGCTATTATTCATACCTCTACAGTCCTGATATCAAGAAAAACTTCAAATCGTACTGCAACGGCCTCATGACTCCCAAGCAAGAGGCCGACTAAATCTTCAAGAACATCGAACTATAGTACTTTTGGAAGTTCATATTGCTTCCACCACTGCTGCCTCTTTATACAAAATTTCAGCAATAGCAATCACGCACGCACATAGTCAATTCTTTTGTGCTAACCAACAGCTAAAATATGACTCATTAGTAGGCTCAGACTGAACTCATTTGCGCCAGGCTGTACCACAACTACCAGCTTCTTTAAAATAAATCAGTTGTCGACCAATATGGTGTCCCTCAGAAACTCTAGCCTAACGCCATTGTCCTAGTCAGGGGCAAGAACGAACACTCCATCAAACTTGATAGGATTAGTAAAAATATAGTACTTTGCTTATAAGAAAATTATTACCAAAATTTTTGGAAAAATCCACCACCCGCAGTGTGTCCGTGCCTTGATCTTTTAGGAAGGAGATAAACGTTGCATAAGCAAGTCTTTCTTAATAGACAATCCAGCCAAGCTCTGCTGGTCGCAATTGTAAGCCTGTCTTCTGGACTTTGAACACGACAGACAAAAGGTGGTGGAGTACTCTGAGAATCAGAACCTGAGAATCTTTTGCAAGTGCGTGGATGAACTAAAAAATTTGATATCGGTCTTCAACTCAAAATTTGCAAGATACTAAATCAATTTTGCTGTGTCTTGTGCAGGCGAGAACTCGCTGCAGATGATAAAAGTGCCCTTAAGGAACGTTATAAAGAATTTGCCCCTTGAGTATCGTAATGACTTATTTTATATCTTCTACAACAGTGTTATCAAAACCAACTAAGTCTTCAAAATTTAGTTTTGCTGGCTTGGCTGCGGATCAAGCTATCTTACAGACTTAATTAATCAATTTAGCGCAGTCGCGTCCCACCTTAACATTAAGACACTAAGCATTTAGTCAGAAACGATAAACCTGCTGAAAAAACCAGAGAACGAGTACATCAGCGTGGGCGGAGAGATAGTTGTTAAACGTAAAGCGGCGATCGATATCTTGGTTGGCCACTACAACAGCGAGCAGTATTTCAAAGAAGACGACATCTATTTCAATGAGGAGAGGAATTTAATATTCAAATTAATAAGAGGGGAGAACCTGCTGATTCTGACAAAGGACCTCTCTCAGGAGGGAGATAAGTTCAAAAAAATGAGTGAGTTCGTCTTCATCATGGAGCTTTGCACTGAAATCTTGGAAAACTTCTACACTCTTAAACCTTGATTTCTATTTATTCAAACAAATTAACACGAGCGTCATACCAATGCTTTTGCTCTCATTTATTTGTCCTTGTAGAATATAAAATTTTACGAGGGCGGTTGGTGTTTTAGCGGAAATGATATTTTCTACTTTAAATTTCCTCAGTGTGTCCTTAGTTGGTTTGTTTCATAACTACTGCTTTAATAGAACCTTGGGTTAAAAGCTTTGATTTCCTAATAACTAGCTTAACATTTATTATGTGAGTGATTGGTTTATTTGATTATAAAGGACCAAGTAAGTGTAGGTGTAGCTGCAGGGAGCAAATAGGCTTAGCCTATGAATTGTATGAGGCTATATGTACAAATGAAGAACACTAAGACCATCGCATCTTAATAAGCTAATTTACTTGATGAGATACTTTGAAGGCACTTAATTTTTAAAAATAAAGAATTTTTATCATCTTTTTAAGTAAAAATTCAAAAAATTGTTATTATTCTTTATCAAATTAGAATAGGATTTATTGCCTCAACTCAATTGATGTTCCCCTCTCTTTGACAGTCAGAAGATCGAAGGAAAAAAGTCGAAGAAAGAAGAGGAGCTCAGCTTGGTCTGTTTTCCAGTCAATTAAATATGTCTTGGACTTCATCTAGGTACGCAATATAGCAATATAGACGATTGATTCTCTCATAGAATTTGAGGGGTAAATCAATGATTTAGTGACGCAAGAAGCGCACATAACTTTTTTTGTTGGTCTGCCAGGCCTTCGAGGCTTTAAATTAGTTTATTAATATATTGGCTGTTCTAAAGAATCAAATTCTTGAAAAAATGAAATTGATTAGCGTGCGTGATTTTTTAATTTTGAGCTAAAAATTTAAATTCAAATAAACTGTCCTTTCATTACTTTAGCACCGTTATCAATTAAGTTGTAGTCTGTGCATTGTCAATTAAGCTGTACTCTGTGCATTGTCATTTGCGTTAAAAACGAACATTTTCAGACCATATGAAGCAGAAGAGTCGAGATTATAGAAGAATAGTTAAGCAGAGACATTGGCTAGTTGCTTGGAAATATTAACTAGATCAATTTTCGTTGAGGGTAGTAGCCAATTTGTAATGCTGGTTCAATGATGTTGAAGCAGATAATATCAGAGAAAGTCATGATCTTAATTATGATTTCAAATTTAATTCAAATCAATCTACCAAGATGGGTCAGCAGGCTCAGCAAGCTTTTACATGCTCTTCTGCAGAAACTCATTGCTTTAACTTTTAGGTTTCACCTTGTTTTGGTTCTAAGTCATCAACAGCTTAGAATTTTCAAATAGTTTCTTTTTTTAAGTTCTTGTCCAAACCAATATTTCTTCAATACTGATTCGCCTTTAGATTTATTCAACCATGGCCTTGATATCAAGCGATTAGTCTGTGGTCCAAGGTATGCGATATCTAAAATATGACCATGGACTCATTTAAAATCCTTCATTGCCCACAAGCTTATCGTGAATTTGGGTTAGCAATTTGGTCTCATTGTAGCCCAGAACAAAAAACTGAGCGAAAAAGACCAGAGCACTGAAAAATCCGCCGATGTACGAAAGGAGGTCGTCGATCTTAATGATCTTCCTCGTGTGGGTAGTGCTTTTGGGAGACTTAATAAGAGCGAACAGAGCTTTGGTATTTTAGTTCCTCAACTGGTTGGATTCGAAGACAGAGGCAACCTCGTAGCCGTTTTTAATGTTGGAACTGTCGTGAAGAAATCCAATGCTCTCAGGCCAAACGTCTGAATTGGTATCATCGACCTGAACATCAGCAAGGGAGACTTAAAATCCTCGTTTGGCTTCTGATAGGAAAGGGGTGACTAGTAACCAGATATCATCCCTCAGAGTGTAAAAAACAGGATTGGCCAGAGACAGGTTGTATTTTTGTTCGGCGATCAGAAGTGTTATGCTGTATGGAAACGGGTATTGCTTTAATTAAGCATCCGTCAAACAATCAGCTTAGTAGCATCTCTCCACAGAAACGAGGACTCTTGAAGAGTTGGTTGTGTACCTCCCATTGATAGTGAAATTTACATTAGAAGGAGCACACATGTTATTATTGCCAAAAGCCCTGAAGGGCTCGAAGACTAGTTGGCCATAAGTCTAGTTCCAGTAAGTGTAGTTGCATGGAACAGCCTCATAGGCTTTTTCCAATAAGGTCAAATTGCCATCCTTGCCGATGATGATTTGCTCTGAAGTGAAACGCACCTTGTAGGCTCTCTTCTGTGTATTTAAATTCCAAAACTAGTCAAAGTTATACTCCCACCGCGATATCAGAACTGATGTTCAACTCCGTCTACGGGAAGTTGAAGGAGGTTTAGGATGTGTAGCTGTAGCTGTTCGCACCGAAGAACCCGAACACCATCGGCTGGAAAAAGGCCCCTGCCAATGCAATCACGATCAGTGAGACTAGTCCACCGAAGGCTGTTCCGTATGTCTAAGACTGGAACAGGACGGTGACTGGCACTTTGTAAAGGTCAACGTAGGTGAAGCACTCATAAATTCTTTTAATCATATTAACTCAACATGGCGGAATGAAGGTGCGAATTCGAACACCAGAAAAGCCGAAGCCTTTGGTGAGTGACTTGAAGACGGCAATCAGGTGCCTTTGTGAGTTACCTCAAAGGATTTTTATTAATGCAACCTGTTTTAGAGAGCACTTCGATCCTTATCAGAGCACCCTTCTGGGAAAACGTTCGAGATTACCTTAAAAATGTCCATCTCCCCTTCTCATAAGTTAGTCTAATTGCCACGTGTCATCTTGACAAGTGAGTTTTTGCCTCATCAGTTTGTCGATTTTTAACTATGAAGTTAAAAACCTCACCAGCCTGTTGATATTTAATGAGAAAGTATGTCCCAAACTAGTCCGTATGCGTTAAATATTGATGAGCTAGTCAACATCTGATGAGCCAGTTAAGGAGTAACAAGTGCGTAATACAATAAAAAGCACGTTTGTTTTTCAAAAGCTTCAACAATATCCTCCAACTCCTCTCTTCATTCCAAGGATTGAAGATTATCAACTTTTATGCCAGGTAGACATCTTACCAGGTCTAATTACGGTATTCACCAAAATAACTATTCGCTTGTAAGGGATGTCTCCAAATAAAAGAAGCTGCTGTTCTTTTCTGAAACGTTGTTGAAAGAGGATATCCGCTCATCGATTGACGCTAAGTTTTTGGAGGGAAAGCAGGGGCAGATTCGATGGCTTTCTATTGATCTTCGGTAGGATTAAAGTTTATTTGGCGGATAGGCCTTAAAAACGGGGGTAAGTCTGAGAGATTATGCAGAAAGAGCGCTCCAGATTTCATGATTATTATCAATTTTCTTTGCTAATTACTGGCTGATTCTTTTTGGTACCCCTCTCAAAGATGCCAACAATAAAAATGACGCTGGTTTAAAGTCCCTCCAGTGATTTCCAGACCTGGCATTTCAACCACTCCAACGATAATCTGATCTTCGACCATCAGATTAAGGAATACGAGATGGATTTACATCTAATCGACTTTATTAGATCCTTGCTCAAAGAAGTTTCTAGCCAGGGGTTGGGGT